>CAJUYH010008065.1:0-16186 GCA_910591685.1 Galerucella tenella | reverse complement strand
GTTGTTAATCGATACACATTTCAATACACAAAATCACAAAACTGAGTATACATATTTCAAAAACTTAAATATTCATACACAAAAAAACTATCAAGAAACGCGTTTTATTAACAACATTTCCAATATAAGCGAAAAAACGCGCTATCCCAATAAAAACCGTTCCTGGAACGTGCACTTCACTGGATTCCATTTCTAGTAGACTATCATATCGTTGGAATGTCAAAAAATGAAATATTTCATTTCACATTTTGCCACAGATATGATCTACTATGAATGGACCTTAATAAAAATTTGATAACAAAATTTTGCAGTCTTAAACTTCAAAATAATTTTTGATTGTCTAGTTGTCAAAATTTTTCTGTTGTGTCAGTTAGGGATAAAAAATTACTTAATTTCTACTTATTTTTTCTTGACAACGGTAGCTGGAACGCTACCGAAACGTTGAAGTAAAGAATTTAAAAATATTGTGGTTTAATTTCCCAAAAAATTAAAAAAAGAATGAATAATATACCACAAGGAACATACAGAAGATATTAATTTTCTTATTACATAATTAATATTTGTTCTATATAGGTTTTGGATGATTCTTATCACTTTGTTATGTACTCATCTTTCTTTCTCCAAAGACAAAGTCGAAGTTACAATAATTTAAATGCAAACACATTTAACGAAAATAACTTTCTTTAGTAAATTTTATTCTCCACTTTCCAGCAAATATATTCAGATTGATTTAAAAGCTGATTCGATTTCAGTAATCATTCGTACAGCAAGTTGAATCTACATATCCAGAAAACTTTTCTCTTAAGTTGTTCTTTCGCTAAGACAACACACAGGCATTTAAACGTGTGTCTTGATTTGACTCACATGCGGCACCAATAATCGAGAGAAATGGCTTGAATTTTGTATGAAAGTCGAAAAAAGGTTTTTAGCAATCGACCCCCCACCACGTTAATGTAGGAGTCTGACAAAGACGGTGTAATAAGAGAGAAATCCCATAAAGCTACCGGGGAATGGTGATAAATATTTTAAAGTATCAAAACAGGCTTTTGATTTAGTCTAGCTTTTGAAGTCTTTAGTACAGAGAAAGTGAAATTCATTATGTTTTAAGGGCATTCAAATTGCAAAAATGCTACAATCAGAATTTATAGGGAAATATTGTGATATTGAATGTATTAAAATTCCAATTATGAGACAGGAAAGTGAGGTGCCGAGGAAAAAGATTAAAAGTTGGAATGTTTCATAGAATTTTGTAAGTTTTTATACTTGAGTCTATATAGAGTGTTTCAACTGACTTCGTACAAACTATATCTGCAAACTGTAAGAAAGCTACAGAATTCGGTGAATCGTTTTTGTGCTATTTTTAGGAACATTTTTACAGTGTTGCATTAAATCATAGCTTTGCGTGGATGATTTGAATTTTTTATATAATTTACTTTATTGGAGTGTCCGCAAACGAACTAAACATGTGAACATCTTTCAACCCCCCGCGTAGGGGATGAAAAAAATAAATATGATGTTTATCTGAAGAGACACCAAAATCGTTAGTTATAGAGAAAAATTTCCAACAAAAATTGTTGAGCTTTAAATTTTACACCAAAATGGTCCCTATAATTATTCCGAATGCTCTTATTCTCACAATATTTTTATTTCGATTTGAATGATTTAAATAGTTCGCCATTTATGGTGTGACGTACATGCCCTAAAAGAGAAGTCAGCTACGTAAGGTTTGACATAGAACCACAATTCTGTCGTCTTCTTTTAAAAAATCTTGATTGAGTATAGGTTTTGCTTTTGTTGTATTGCTAATTGGCTAAAAAAATATCAACACAATGCTTTCATGTTTTTATGATTTTGAAACGTCAAACTCTTATAAACTGTAAGAAAAAACAAACAAATAGACCGGTATCCCATGACACATGTAGACTTCAAATACGAATGGCTCTTTTAGAACTGGCTATTAGTTCATAGAATCTTAAAGTGGCTAGCTTGATCTTCAGCTTTGTGACGTACCTGTAGTGAAAGTTGCAAATATTTAAGAATTCCTAATTTACTGTATTCTCCTGGATTATTCCGATAAAAAAATTTTTGAATTAATTTTTGCAAAAAATTACTAATAAATTTAAATAAACTACCAAAAACCCGATATCGGTTACATTGGGGTGCCCAAAAGGGATGAATTATTATACTCTAAGAAATTATAACTCGTGGAAAAATAGAAATACTTGCAATTTTCCTTAATCACTAAGAGCTCTCATTTCACAGGAAAAATTATTTTTTAAATTTGTTTATAACCTAGTTATAACATTTGGAATTTTAATATCAAATCAAAACTACTCTATCCCATAAATTTAATTTTTTTTTCAAATTATAATTGAACATAAACAAGTGAAATTTTCTCCTACATTTCAGGTTGGTATCTATAAATACTTTTCTGTGGTGATGCTTATGCATCTACAACCGTGGGTGGTCATGAATTTGAACATTTAATTTAAGAAGGAAAAGTGAACAGCTTAACATAATTAAAACTTCGAAATATAATTTATCAAAAAGTATCAAGACGAAAATTTTATATTTAAAGATTGTTGTTAGAATAATTGAAAGGGATTCAAAATAATCCCATGCTATCCCTGTGCCATTTAACGCCCGCTTGGGGGTGAAAGAAGCGAAGTCGAAAATACCGGAAAAATCTACAGGTTTAATTCAAAATAATAATCAAAAAAGGTAGAACGTGTCGCGGGACACACGGTAGGAACTTTAGTTCCTTTTAAGCAAGAATTATGTAATACATCTGACGATATAGATAAACGATTTGCATATTCTTTGGTGGTCGAGTAGTAAGCATGCCAGACTCTCAAGCAGTAGACCCGGGTTCGATTCCCCGTGAGGAAGTTTTTTTTATTGTTAATTTTATTTTTAAATAATTATTCTGCTTGTTATTGATAACGACAACAGGTAGACGTTTGAAATATTTAGCAGAATATTCATTATTATAGATAATGGTACGGTACCCTCCATGAGGGAGTCCGACTGGCAACATCTACTTATAACAGCATCGTATATTTAAAAAAGGAAACCGTAGCATTATACAAATTGGACATTCGTTTACCACAAAATTAGTGTAAACATAAAATTGAATTGTTAAATTTTTAATTTGAAGTTATATTACAGATTATAGAAATTTTAATTTTCTAGATTTTTTCCTAAGTGGGTCGTAGAAAAAATATGCTGCTCGACTCGTGTGGATTGTCCATATCGCACTTGAACGATTGAGCACTCCGCCTACGGCGTCGTGCTCCATCTTCGTCCTCGTGCGATATGGCCATCATATCCACACTAGTTGCACAAACTACAATTTCTTTCAAAATATGCCCTTTTACATTTAAAAACTACCTGCCAAATGTCAAATCAATTTATCCATCCATTTTAAAGTTATCGAATTAAAACATTCAAGTTTTCAAAATTTCAACACCCTGTATTTCGAAAAGTAGCTAGACCCCTCAATCGCGCAAAAAAAATTATGGAAATAATAGTAAAAATTTATCCGAACAAATTCAAGTACCTAGATCACTAGCACTGCGAATACCAGCTTTGCATAGAATTTCAATATAGCATCGGTGGTTCAGTGGTTAGAATGCTCGCATTGCACGCGGGCGGCCCGGGTTCGAATCCGGGCAGGAGCATATTTATTATTATGAATCGCTGCTTCGTAAACAAGAGAGAGACTAAGGAGGCACAAGCACGCAAAAGCAAGGCACATAACGAAGCAATGTAACATAACGGAGCGTAACGTAACGCGTAACGGTCAGATCTTTTGCGTCGCGACCCCTGGTCGCTCAAACATAACCTGGCGTAAAGAACTAAAGTTCCAATAAATTTGCTGCAATTTGTGAAATATTTGGAGAAGATCTGACCATTGGAAAGATCTAGTAGTGCTTAGAAAATCAAAAATTCTTCTGGGTGACTACAATCTGTTGGAATCAAATGAATGCATAAATCAAAGTAAAACTGAGCTAAGTGTTTTAACAGGAATCCTAACGAGACATTGTCACCTGAATGAGAACCTAAAAAAGCTCAAAATAATGGAGGAAGAAGAATTTAGTGATTTTTCTCTGTTTAGTGGAATCCCAATCTTAATATCACCTACGTACTCCATTTTTTTATGTTATACGGAACATGTGCATTGTTTATGTTTGTTATTTCTACTTTTGTTAAATTAATATTCGTTTTCATAAAATTTCTTCGTACCCAAACAATGTAAAATATTGTTTTTATAAATGTACACTGCACCGATTTATTAATACTTTGCTAACAATGAAGGACGCTTTCTGTGATTGCACATACAAAAAATATTAATGTGCCAATAGGTGCACTACGACATAAAATTGCCCGTACCTCTTCAACCGATACTTTTATCGAGATGGCACAAAAGGACTTTTTTCTTTAAACATGTTTAAAAAAGTTAATTGTTGCATTTATAACTGAAAAAAGTTCACAGGTATAGTGTATGTAGACTTCTTTTTAATCTTATTCTCAATAACAAGTAGATTAATTTGAAATAATATGTTGATTCTGTCTAAAATGACTGAGAATATCTGATTTAGTGAAATAGTTGTAAGCCCCCGGTAATCATATGTGAACAAAGAAAGAGAGAAAATTCGGATCGGACCGACACCCATTTAGTTGCAGCATTTCTTATAATAATCTCGGGTGAACAGGGGTAGTTAGCCGAGGGGTTGATCCACCGAGATGTTGTAGCTGGCCTTTTTTTAGTAATATGGAAGAGAGCTCGGTTTCTGTTTTAGTCTTTGGGATAATGTAATGAGGGATTTGAGTTATTGCCTTATTAAATTGTCATATTGTTGGCGTTGTCCTTCGGTTGTTTTTCTCTAATATAAGCTATTTTTTTTATTTGTTTTCTTAAATAAGGGCTGAACTAATATTTGGCACTTTGTCATTTTTATGAGCGAAACTTTTTGAATTCCATTAAATTTTACTTCATTGAGTTTGTAGAAAAAAAAAGCAAATGGACAGTCTTGAGGACAAACAAACAAACAAAAACAAATGAGCCTCTCTCAACATATTTTTCTTAGTTCCATTGCAAATAGAAATGTTATTATGAATTAATCCGCTCGAAAAATGTGTTGTGTTACGCTCATGATATAGAATATTCACAAATTATTTCCTGTTAAAAATTTTTTCTTACGTCCATGATAAAAGAAATTTGCCCGAATAAATCAATCCGTTCTTTTAACCTTATCGCAGAAATTTTCACTGAAAACTCTTTTCAAAAATTTTATCACATGATGGGAGGAAATTTGTGCGAATAAATTAAACCCGTCAAACGCTTGAATAGATGGTGTTACTACTTCTCGACGTTTGTTGGAAGATATTTTACAAACAATAGAAAAACCTTGACATTTTTTGTACTGAAAATTGTATCGGGCGGTGTAAGCACATTCATTTTTTTCGAAATAATATTCAATAATCATTTTTTTGCAATTCACTTACGAAATGTCATCATTTTGACACTCATTTTAGTTGCAAAACGTGGTTCATTTTGTCACTCAGGGACAACAAATCCATTTATTTTTACCAAGAATACCTAGTTTTATTATGAAATTAATTAGACAAATACATATTTTAATATTTTTATTGAGAAATCACTGTAATTTATTATAAATATAAAACGTACAGTTTTGAAACGTACTGCCACGGAATACTGCTGCCTTTTGTTCATTACTTGTAGACATAGATGAAACCCCAGATGATACATCATTGTTAAAAAACTCAGCCACGTTTGAATTCAATGTTATGCTTGTTGATATACTTTGTTTCGGAACTGCGATATTGTCGATATTTGTTAAAGTATTTTGCCCAAGTATCTTCACAGCTGTTTTTCTTTTATCATTGATAGATTCGTCAATATAATTTTCAGCAACAGCGTTGGACTACCATCCACCATGCCCTTGCAACGTTTGTATATCAGCACCAGCATCTGATAGTAACGTTGCAGACGATCTGCGAAATGCATGGCTAGTGTATAATTTAGGATTTTGCAAGCCAAGGAATGTTGCTATTTTTTTGGGGGTGTCAGAAAATGTGTTGATGCCAACAGGTTGAATATTGCATTTTCCGTTTCGATATCCGAGGAAAAAACGATTATTTTTTACATGGTTTGGACGCATTTGAATGTATTTTTCTTATTTTCGTCAACTGAATTACAAAAAATCTTGTATATAAACACTATGCAAAACGCCGTGTTTTTTGCAAACGATGTGTGCTACGCTCGTGGTCCAATCCTCACATCTAGTGCAAAAACACGTTCATTTTGCAACTAGTTGTATAAATAGCTATTTTGTGTTACATTGAAGGACTTACATGACAATAAAGTCAAAAAGAGACCTAGTAGTCATGGAACATTATCTTCTATGTCCATTTTACGAAAACATAGGCGTGGTAAGTTAATTTTTATTCCAAAGGTAATTGTTGCATTTGCCATCCAGATGAAGAATTATTATTTCTCGGGATATGTAAATATTGGTTCTTAGAGAACGGTTTACTTTTTGAAAATTACTTTCCAAATTTCAAATGCAATCTCCTGTATATTATTTATTGTTTGGATATCTCAGAAAATTCTTGACATAGTTCATCTACAATGTCCTATACCGAATAAAATATTAAATAAGTAATATACAGGGGGTTGTATTTAAAATTAAAATGTTGTTATTCGCCACTGTCACATGACCCACCCCATTTATTCCATCTGGCTGTTATATATTTTGTATGGAAAGTTTAGTATGAAAAACTAGTGTACATTATTAATAACTGTTGAAAACTGTTAGTGTGGGAGTTACTTTTAAACCTAATAAAGTGCTTTGATATACGAAATAACGCTTTATCATGGATAAATAAGATTCAGTATCTCCAAAGAGACAAAGTATTAAAATATTACATGAATATGAACAATTTATTTGATAACAACAAATAACTGACCACTCGTACGCAAACAAGTCAACGAGAAGTTTTGGTTTGCAGCAACTCAATGCACCTACTGGAGTAGGTTTCATCCTGGTACCTCTTCGTGGTCGGTTACCTCGAAGCAGACTGTAATTTTTAGGTTTACTTTGCAATGTCAAATTTGGTGAAATTTCAATTTGAAGCTCTGAAAATTGGGGTAAAGACTCTAACTATACTCTCACAAAACTCATTTTTCCGAATATAAATCGAAGTTCTGAATAAAACTTCCTAGACAATTTAAATTCCCGATAATAATTACACTTAGATTTTCCAAAGAAATAGTTTTTCGAAGTAATTATAAATTTTGATGAAATTCCGTCGAAGTGCCGGTATTCCATTAAATTCATTTACCTCCTTTCCTCATTGATTCCCACTAAAGTTGATGGGAGTTTGGCTGTAATGAAATGAAACCAGCGAAGTGTATATAATTACAGTGTTGTCATGTAATCAATGATAAGGATGTAATTTGTATAGAGGAATCTGGACTGGTTTTGGAATTTAAAAATTTCATTTCGTGCCAACTCGATTAGTTCTAATTCCATTACCCTGTAAATTATATTTCTTAAAGAAAAAGAGAGAGATATCTACCAATCAATGTTTATAGTTGATAATTTGAAAATTTTCCGATTCAAAATACGCGAACCAACATTTATTTTGAACTTAAAAATACACATTCTGAGTTATTTGGAATGCAACTGTAATTTATTTCAAAAATTTTGACATGCTCATCTTAAAATTGCTACCATGTCGAAACAATAAAATTAATGTGTAATATTTTTGCACCAGGAAAATATATTTGGATACCAACAAAAGATAAAAGTATCGATACTGGCAATATCACCATTGATTTATTATAGGTTTCCTCCAACACCAATCAGAAACTGTCAAAGAATAGTCGTCTATTGCAATCAGTGATAGTAATCACGCGAAAGTGGAGTCGTTGTTTGTAAGTGCCAGTTTTTTTCTGATCATTACTGACAGTTTCTAATTGTTGTTGGAACAAACCTCATAGAGGCAAAGATTACCATCTGATGAAGTAGGGTATGGTGTACTTAATTATACACAAATTTCTTTCTCCTCTCGCTTATTTTATACCAATTCCTCTGCTTTTTTCAATTCATGTTTTTTTAGACTATAACGTTCTCCCACGTCTTTTTTTAAATTTGATTTTAGCTGCATCAACCACTAAGGTTATTAGCAGTGGACGGTATTGATTATTAACATGGATTTTTAAATTAAATTTGAGAATACATATTTGTGTCTTAGATTAAATTCGAGAATACATATTTGTGTCCTAAATTAAATTTGAGAATACATATTTGTGACTTTTAGGAACTTAATAACATTTCCAATTATGCACTTTTTACCTAGAATATTCACCAAGGTGCACTTAGAGGTTGATATTTTCTTATTGTTGTATTTAGGACACTCCACTAGAAAATGCTGGACACTGAACTGTACGTTGCACACTTCAAAGTAAGAATGGTTTGGTAGTGTCGTTGTTTTGACTGCTCTTAATTTGGTTTGTGAGGCTGTCCATTCCCAACAAGCAAAATGGAATTCTAAGAGGACTGAATTGTTGTATAACAGTCGAATAGCGTTGTTTTAGGGACTGATTGTTTTTATTAAGCCTTCTGTTGCGATAATTTTGTTTTTTAAAGATAATTGTTGTATTAAATGATTCTATAGTGACTTTTGCAATATATGTTATTACGCATTATACGATCATTTCTTTTAAAATGATATAATACCCTATAAGCAAGTTTATACAATATCAAAAATATCATTTTATAAGACTTTTATACCTTTTGTATAAGGGTTCTATAATATACTAAATAACTAACAGCTACAACATTATAAAATAGTAACTTAGGCTTGTTTTATTGAAGCTGTATAATGTTGTATGATAAATATTGTATAGCATTCAATTGCGTGGCATTATAAAACTCTGTTTAGTTGTATAGTGCCTAAATAATCTTCGTTATAAAACAGTTATGGGGGATAAAATTGTTGTATTATAAATGTTCAAATAAGCAATTCTTGTACCGCTATAGCCGCCATTATGAGCAAGTCTATCATTATTTAGAGAATTATATTGTGAAAGAATATCCATATGAAGTGATAAACCTTCAAAATCATGAAATAAAAGTATTTTAGGATATTCTATTTTATTATTTTTTCTTAAGTATTAAGTTGAAACTAAACCAGAATTGAAGCGCTTCATTTTCTTTCCAAATATATACCTATAATCTATCAGTAAAATTTGCGGCACATCGAAATTTGTGCTATTAAACCATCCAAATGAAATTATAATTTCTACTATCGATGTCCGCCCAAGCGGCCCAAGTCGTTTTGATAAGTCTCCATTTCTAGAAATGAAATGTATGATGCACGTTCATATTGAAATATAATTTGGTTCTGATATTCTCCACTAAAAAATGCAATATTTTAATAAACTGCTATATGACAAAATGTTTCCATTGTGCTCGAAATAACGGCATTTAAAAAAATATATTGCACTATAAAACCATTTTGTGAGACCTTCATAGTGCCGCTTCAATCCCATTTTATAGATGTGACTACATGAGACACTGTTGAATTATTTTATAGTAGCTGTATAAACGATTGTAAAACAGTCGATTAAGAGTTGTATAAATGTGTCTTAAACAGTCATATAACAGTTGTATAAACTTTTAATAGAACTGTTATACAACCAAACAGTTGTATAAGGATCATTTAATTGTTTTGTAGACCGTTATGAGAATTTTAGTATCCTATAAGATATATCTTGTAGCTGTTTATACGAACCTTATAGAATTTAAATTGCTATTCGGGTTTGCATTGCCAAAAATCGCGGATTGTCACCTCGAGCTTCGCTTTCACATCCGTTGCTGGCACTGGGTGTAATGTAGTTGATTTGGAGACGTTTGCAGAATATTCTCTGGTCCCATGTCTTTCTTGGTCTGCTTCTTTACTTATTTTTTTGTGCAAATGTTCCGACTGTAAGTACTTTCGATACTTTTTGTCAGGGTACTGCTTCAAAAGCTTTCTTGAAATCCTTAAACGCAGTAAAAATTTTTCCGTCATTTGTTTTATTGTGAATACATTATCTTGTGTATAATTCCTACATTTCTGAATATATTCTAGTGCTTCCAAGGTTCCTCGCTCTTCAATTTGTGTCTTTTTCTTGTTATATTTTCCAGTATTTTATGGCTGTACCTGATGAAGTGATACCTCGGTAGTTATGGGAGTCCTTTTTAAGATGGATACTATGCTACTTGTTTTTGACCCTTTTGCAAGTTTTTTTCATAGGTTTTTCATTATTTCCGCTGTAATTTTGTTTTAGATCCTCAATTAGTCTTTCTAGTTCTTCCTTATCTATGGCTTTGTTAATATCCTCCTTCAAGCGTTCATCTAATTCTGGGTCCAGTGGAGATCGGAGTGCAGGAATATAGAAGGAGAGTGAAACAAGAAATATTAAATGTTCTCAGTTTAGATGATATAATAAGTGAGATTGAGGCTGAAAGGATCAAGTAGCTGGGACATTATATGAAGACAAAGACCAGAAATAGTATCAAAAGCTATACTGGAGTGGTGGCAGGAGATGTAAAAGACCCAGATCGAGATAATGGCGAATAGTGAACATATACAATGGCGAGCCGAGGATGATCCATCCCGTTAAATGGATTTAGAAAGTGAAAGTATGCAATATCTAACAAGTAGTTAAGCCGTATATGTATATAGATACTATACTAGTTTCTCTATCTCCCTAATAATTTTATTTCGCCATTTTTGTTTTTATACATTGCCCATTGTTTCATGAGAATATTAAAATCCACAGTCCATTAAATTTATCATTTTACTCACTAAAAACATGGCTCAAATTGTATAATTACCACTTTAGCCATTTCTTTTTCCCCCTCGAGGCAATAAACCCCAAAGTTTATTTCAGGACAGAATAATTACCCGAAGAACAAAGCCGATTCTAAAAAACCCATATATGAGTGTGATATTTAAGAAAGAGGGAGAAACTTTTTACGACCTCTAGGAGGTCCTCGGGGATAAATGAAATGTTGGGATAGATTACGAATTGCATGGCCATTTCTGCTTAGTTTTTTTTTGCGCGCTGGGGTCTCGAATAATATGTATAACATCACCTTCTTTGTCCACTTATAATAAGGGGAAAAAGAATATAACCACGATGCGAAAAAATACCATTAAATGTATAAGTGATGGTTTTCTAGATTTTAGTTATGAGGAGATATCGTATTTCGGTTTTAATGAGATTTCGTCGATGGTCATTGATCACAGTTGAAGAAAAATTGCGTTTTTTGTCCGAAAACTTTCTTTTCAACAATAATTTTGCAAAATTTTATCCTAAAATTCAGAGTGATGAATCGCAAGTAATAACAAAAACAATCTTTAAAAATCAATATTATATCAAAGTAGATATCGAAGAAAAATATTATAACATTACAAATTTTAAAAAATCTTTTTTCCAAAAAACAATGACCGTTCATTCACTTGAGAAGAAACAACTACTTCTTGGCCATATGCCCCGACAGACATTGAATAACACGGTTACGGCGTATTTCCGCCTCATCAGTACAAAGTTGAATATTGTCAGTCCGAGAGCTCTGAGAGCCTAAATCCGGACTGAAAATGACACTGAAATCAGAATCAATACATATCCCCCAGTAAAGGAAATGTTGGAGTCGTGACAACAGCGACATCTTCACCTCGAAGCGCAAAACCAAAATTCTAGATACACAAACCCATCGATTCATAACTATTAGAAGGAAAGACCCTGAAAGTAGGAAGAAGAGGAGAAAGAAAGACGTGAACGAGAGAAACGTAGACAAGAAGATGTAGAAATTATGAATGGCATAACACAAACTCAAGAAACACTAAAGCTAGAAGTGGGACAACTTAATAATAGAGTAGACCATTTAGAAAAACAACAAGTAAATTCAAAATCTAATTTGGAAAAAAATAAGACATTAAATGGTTAATTTAGAAAGCAGAATTCGTAACCAAGCTTCAGTAACTAATATTGAAGTTGAAGACACGATCTTGTCCTTCTCTAAAACCGAACAAAGTACCGTATATCAAAGCCACCCCAACAAGACCCTGGGAAACATATCGACTCCAATTCGAAACTGCTGCTAGAGCCAATGGGTGGACTGTGACACCAATGGCGGTTTCATCAATAGTGACGCTTTGTCGGCAGCCGTTTTGCAACTTCTTCCGCAAGACACGCCTAATTATGCGTACCTCGTGAAGGTTTTAGACACAATGTATAGCCAACAGCACATGAATCGGGTATTCCAGAGTCAGCTAAAAGTCCGTAATTAAAAATCATATGAAAGCCTACAGGAATTTGAGGTAGATATAAAAAGATTGTTACATCTTGCCTATTCCCCCGCACGTAAAGATTTCCTAAAAGAGATAGGAACTCAGGCATTCGTTGATGGATTACAAGATGTGGAAATCATGAAACTTTAAATGATAGATATCGAAAGCTCTCCGTCCTAAATTGGAGAAAATAATATTTCAAAAACATGAAGAGATAACTTCAATTAGCCACCCACAATCTACTCTCTCATAAATCTTGGATATACTCCAAACTATGCGACATACCCAAAATGGAAGTAGGAGAATCTCAAATTGCGGAAGAATCGGACACTTTCAGAGAACTAGCAAAAGCAGCGCACGTTCGACGAATAGGGAGTCTAGAAATGAAGTCAAAAGGTACTCTAGATCGCCATCCCGATGACCCTCAAAGATTCCAACAAGAAATAACCACAGTAGATATGCATCACTGAGAAGTCGATCTTCCACACCTAGCTGGATTTCAACAATGAAACGAATAAATGTTGACACTATGGTGGCATCTATTGGAAGCTCCAAAATCTTTCTTACCTCTTAAATAAAGGTTACAGTGGATGAAGATACAGAAGTTCTCGAAAATTCTGAAGAAATCGTCTTTGTGGGTCTTAGCAAAAAATCAAAAGATCTACATTTGGGCATTGTGGAAAATGAGGAACTCGTTAATGAATGAATTCTTAAATCCTCACTTATCCAACCTGTAACCCCCTATTATTTACTGTTTCTCACCATTCTAAACTTAGTTGTTGGATTGCTGATAGGCTGAAGAACATTATCTTTCTAGGACCGTTTATGTTCTCTAGATGGGATGATATTATTCACTCGCTTAGTGAAAATGCTTTCCGGTATTATGCTATCCAAACTTATGTTGTGTAAAATGGGTTCATCTGGTATTGGCCCTGTTGTATGGTGGGTATTCGAACATTGTTCGAAGACCATGAATCTATCAATATACGACCAAGAATCCCCATCGTCGTCTTCACCCTCACAAAAAGTTCCAAAGTAGGGCCTCTATTAGTGCCGTCCCCGGTAAAGCCAAGGAGGGCTTGTCTTTGGATTACGGTTAATATATTTATCGTGGAGAACACTTATGTCCTCCAACTCCTCTACCAAACTATTCTTCCATATTGGATCTAATGGTTTTAAATGGAAGAACAGCCTAATTTTACTAATAAAATACTATTCGGAAACTTAAGCTGCAAAATCACTTTTTATTGTCAAAACTTGACAGACAACGACAGACACGACGTGTGATCGAAATATAGCAAGACATATTGTCTGTTTGAAGTTGTCAACTGCTGGCTAAACAATTGAACGTAATTCTGTCACATTCGTACAATCTTTTTGTCATGTTTTGTTGATATAGTATAATATGAAAGTATACGAAAGTATACGCGCGATATAGCAAGTGTTTTAAAGACCACTCATCCACGAATACTTTACGCTATTTTTTTTAATAGTGCACTTAGAAGAAATGGAAATCATATATGGAAATAAGAACTAAATGTCAAATGGTTGAATTCGGGATGTACACTCACTTTCAAAAGTCTTGCACCCCCCCTATATTGGGATTATATCTATTTTTTTCTCAATTTTAATCCCATCATGTTAAATATTACTTAAAACCATACATTAAAATCGTACAAATTTATTTACTGGAATAACATAGGTTGGTTTAACAGAAAATTAAAATTGAAATGGAAAAATTTGAAAATACAAAAATAATATTTTCAGAAAAAAACGGAAAAAGGATGAATGTTATAATAAATTTAGTACTTAGTATTTCCACCTCTACTTCTTATCAATGCATCAACGCGTCTATGCATGCCAATAATCAAATTATTAATCACTGCCTGTGGAATATTGTCCCATTCCTCTGTAACCGCAACAATAAGCTCTTGCGTGTTTCTTGGAGGGTTATTTCGGTTAAAAATGGCTCTTGAGACATAATCCCACACATGCTCTATGGGATTCAGGTCAGGGGACATTGCCGGCCATTCCAATCTTGCAATGTTTCCGTTTTCCAAGGCTTGTTGAACGGCTCTGGTGCGATGGGGTCTGGCATTATCGTCCATAAAGATGAACTGGGCTCCGATTGCATTACGTAATGGTTGAACGATAGCATTAATGATGTTTTGCAGGTAATATGCACCGGTCATTGTTCCTGGAATATGAAGGAGTTGTGTTCTCCCATTAAATCTGATACCACCCCAAAACATTTGCGTTCCGCCACGATAAGGGGCAACACCTATGGCAGTTGCTAGTCTATTTTGTCCTCCTGTCTCCCTCCAAACCCTTTCCCGATAGTCATCACTCACTAATCCAAACCTGGACTCATCTGAGAAAAGAACGTTCCTCCATTGTGGCAATAACCAATGTTGATGAGCTCCTGCCCACTGCAATCGAGCGGTACGGTGACGAGCAGTTAACAAAGGCACCCTTAAAGGCCTTCTGCGCTTCAATCCTGACGCCAAAACTCTTCGACGGATTGTTGCGGTCGAGATCACGCGATTAAACGTTCTCTGGAATTGAGATCTTAGTAATGGTACAGTGACTGATCGTTCTCTGCGGGCTAATTGAGCAATATACCTATCTTCTCGTCTAGTACTTACAGTAGGTCGGCCAGTTCGAGGCCTACTATTCACTTCCCCAGTCTCTTCATAGCGTCTAATGGTCCTGCTTACCGTAGATCTCACAAAATTTAGCCTATTGGCTACCTGGTGACGAGACAACCCTTCTTGCCACAGAGCAATAATTCGAGTCCTATCAAAAGCAGACAACTCATTTCTAGGCATTTTTAACGTTTATACAACTTATTAGTACCAACTAACAATATAAACTGATAAGCAGAAACAGGCATTTTTTACCAGATCGGAATTTACACGATCCAAAACACGTTTTTTGTGGTATAGTGTAAACAAGTTCTTCTTATCAGCAAAATACTTTTATAGAGTATTTATTTCTACATATTTCGCTAAGATACAGGGGGGGTGCAATACTTTTGAAAGTGAGTGTATATAATGTATAACTTGCGTTGTCATGGAAATGAAAAAAACATAAACCAATTTGTATTTTGATGGAAGTTCAACCTTATTGAGTTCTGTGAATGTCAATAGTATTAATTTAAATACCATTTCCTAAGATTTGAAAAATCGAAATATTATTATTTCAAACAATACCAACGGCACTTTCCATTTTAATTTTTAATTTCACATTGTTAAATACTGTTCGAATAAAAGTTTTGACGTTACAAACTACTCCTGTCAGATCAATGATAAGAAAATTGTCATTTAGACATGATTTAGACCATAGATTTAGACTTCGTTTCTCGAATTGTTGATGTTGCCACGGTAACTTTAAAACACGCGCGTTTTTTAAAGTTCGATTTAAACACGCTGAGGCGTGCTTTAAATAGATAAAATGGTTCACCAATAAAAAAAATTATCAAAGGTAATACCACGAGTGCTTCAAATTTTATCGATAATTTTTTCTTTTCCACGAAATCTTGTTTATTTGGCAAAAATATGAAAACAAACCGATTGATAAAATCACGAGTCCGTTAGGACGAGGGATTTTATCTAAATTCGGTTTGTTTGAATGTTTTTGCCTCAAATAAACAAGTTTGAGTGATGAAAATAAAAAATTATGTGATAAAATTTGAAGAGCGAGTTGTATTTGGGAAGATTATTTTTTTCAACAATTAAAAATTTTGTATTACCTGAATGTTCAATATCCTCTTGGGTGATGGCACTCAATCGGTTTGTGTTCATTTTTCAATAAA
>CAJUYH010008064.1:0-16189 GCA_910591685.1 Galerucella tenella | reverse complement strand
ACATATTCTAAACATATAACATAAACTTCTTGAAACAATTAAAATAAGAAGGTAGAACGTGTCGTGGGACACACGGTAGGAACTTTAGTTCCTTTTAAGCAAAAATTATGTAATACATCTGACGTTATAGATAAACAATTTGCATATTCCTCGGTGGTCGAGTAGTAAGCAAACCAGACTCTCACGCGGTAGACCCGGGTTCGATTCCCCGTGAAGAAGTTTTTTTTTATTGTTAATTTCGTTTTTAAATACAGTGTAAATAATTTTTAAAAGTTTTTAAATAATTATTCTGCTTGATATTGATAACGACAACTGGTAGACGTTTGAAATATTTAGCAGAATATTCATTATTACAGATAATGGTACGGTACCCTTCATGAGGGAGTCCGACTGGCAACATTTACTTATAACAGCATCGTATATTTAAAAAGGGACACCGTAGCATTATACAAATTGGACATTCAAGATCTGTACGTTTACCACACAAAAATTAGTGGAAACAAAAAATTGAATTGTTAAATTTTCAATTTGGAGCTATATTACAGTTTATAGTGATTTTTATTTTCTAGATTTTTTCTTAAGTGGGACGTAGAAAAAATATGCTGTTCGACTCGTGTGGATTGTCCATATCGCACTTGAACGATTGAGCACTCCGCCTACGGCGTCGTGCGATATGGCCATCATATCCACACTAGTTGCACAAACTACTATTTTTATCAAAATATGCCCTTTCACATTTAAAAACAACCTGCCAAATATCAAATCAATTTATCCATCCATTTTTAAGTTATCGAATTAAAAATTCAAGTTTTGAAAATTTCAACAACCTGTATTTCGGAAAGTAAATGTGCTAGACCCCTTAATCCTCAAATCATTTTGTCCAATTTAACGAGAGGAATCTACATGCAAACTTTGTAATTACTCTTAACGTTCGAGATGCTTATACCATTTTTTTCGCGATCGTATTGAAATAATTTCCGAATAAAATAATTTAAATTTCCTCGAAATGAACGAAATGTCAAAAGTGACATTTATACTTCTCGATCAGTTTAATAGTTATTATTGTACCAAGGGTATAAATAGATGTTCATGCCCCGAGGGCGACGTCTTACGAAGCGAAAAAAAAAATTATGGAAATAATAGTAAAAATTTATCCGAACAAATTCAAGTAGATCACCAGCACTGCCAATACCAGCTTTGCATAGAATTTCAATATAGCATCGGTGGTTCAGAAGTAGAATGCTCGCCTTCCACGCGGGCGGACCGGGTTAGATTCCCGGCCGAAGCATATGAATCGCTGCTTCGTAAACGAGAGAGAGACTCAGGAGAGAGCACACGCTCGCAAGCAAGGCACATAACGAAGCAACGTAACATAATGTAACGTAACGGTCAGATCTTTTGCGTCGCGACCCCCGGTCACTCAAACATAACCTGACGTAAAGAACTAAAGTTCCAAAAATCCATTCTAAAGGTAAACATAATTGTAATGAATTAAGTGCTCAAATAAACCACCTTGCTGTGCCTTACAATAACCAAATCTGTGATAAAGATTTGATCTCATATATCTAAGATTATTTGGCGTAATAGTGGCACAAACGTGCTGTATCTTCACCCTCAATTCATTTAAATTATTAGCTCTTTCAAATAGTTCGGCAGGCGAATAGGGGATTTTTCGGGAATTCTCGAGCGTGGCAGTTGAAGATATGAGAGATATCTTAGACCTAATAGAACAACTTTGGAAAGTATTAGCTCCATATGTAGTGACGCGCGCCTGGGATAGACGATCAGATTAGTAAAAAAATCGATAGTCTGAAATACTCGAGCGCGTCAGATTAAGATATTGGTAGTTGATCTTAGTGGTTTAAGACTAAATTTAACTAATCTGACGATATAAGTCCTTGACGCCGCCGGGTTATAGGGTCGCGAACTTGTAAAGAAACGTTAATCCGGCATTCTTGTGCGCGATTTTTTTTTTGTAGAATATAATCTAAAACTTACTAAAAATACAACATCTGCCGGTTTCCGCATGA
The DNA here is from genome assembly GCA_910591685.1 of Galerucella tenella. Taxonomy (NCBI): domain Eukaryota; kingdom Metazoa; phylum Arthropoda; class Insecta; order Coleoptera; family Chrysomelidae; genus Galerucella; species Galerucella tenella. The sequence goes on along the minus strand of CAJUYH010008064.1, from coordinate 14,159 downwards.
CCGGAAGTGTGAAGGAACCATTTCGTCTTCCGGAAAACGCGTTGCGGCATATAAGTCGCGAACGATACATTTTACAAAAAAAAAGTTGTAATAAACAAAAGGTAATTTTATTTTACACAAAAAAGGTCCCTTTACATTTTTGCCCAAAGTTAAAACTTTTGGACTCAAAGCATCATGAAAACTCAAACTCCCGTTTTTTGAGTATATCTCGAAAACGGAGGGTGTTCAAAAAAATTGATATGGCACAACGATGATTAAATTATGTAACCTTTATTATATAAAAAATTTTTTTCTAAACCTTCTCGACAATTTTCGTGGACTCGAAAAAATTTACACGTATCTGTATACAAAAATATTATTAACATGTACAGTTTCATTTAGTTATATTATTCAATAGCTTGTTGATCCTCAAATTGAAGCAAAAGAGAGGAATGTGCCATAAAAATGTAATACAGACTGAGCGCTTCACAGAAATATGCCGTCCAGAAACAAAAAAACCTTTTTTCGGTCAGATTAAGGGAACCCACAAACATTTTTGTCAGATTAACAGAATATGCTTTGAGGATACCGAGATAAATCTCCCCCATGAAAATCTGACGCGCTCGAGTATTTCAAAAGAACTTTTTTTTGCATTTTCAAAAATTTGTCGTAACTTATCGTCACGCCGAAATCGTCAGTTTGTTTAAAGGGAGCGTCCTTGGGGCCTCCTTAACACCTCTTCCAAAACCTTGAAAAATCCTTTACTATCCCTGAATTATGGACTGAACAACCATCTTGTTGAAACCAAATTCTGTTGAGATCAACATCGGGTATAAGAACTGCAGGAATTACTAGATTTTGTAATAAGTCTAAATATTTGGCGGAATTTGAATTCCCCTCAATAAAAAAAGGACCTTCAATGTGGTCACATAAAATACCCGTCCAAACACTTAGCTTCTGCGGATACTGTGTTCGGATTGGAATGCTTAGATGTTTATTTTCCTGAGACCAATATCTTGTGACGGATGGATTGTGTTTTTGATGTAATGAAAAAGTTGACTCATCCGTAAATAAAATATTTTTTTTAAAGTTCTTGTCAGCATTTTGACGTTCCATTATCTCCTCACAGAAATCCATTCGTCTGATATTGTCCTCGGGAAATATGTCCTGTGTTGTCTCAACCTTGTAACAATGGTACCCGTTCCGTTTTAAAATATTCTGTACAGCTCTCTTATCCATGTTGACCTCTTCAGCAATTTCTCTTGAAGAAGTTGGTTGTCCTGTTACAACTGATAAACAAATATTTGATTCTCTAGTTCGCCTTTCATCGTTTATTGGACGTTCGATTGGATCTTCCGAAGTTTTACATTTTCTACAGTATGAAACACATCCATACTTCTCGAAATTACTAATTATTTTCAAAATTGTTGACTTTGAAGGAATTGGGCGATTTTCAAATGCCACAATAAACAAATTAACGATTGCATCAGCCGAATGACCTCCAAAATACCATCTTACAATTGGCACTTTTTCGCAGGTTAAGTATGTTAATGAAGGCATATTGTAAATGTTTCGTTTTCAAATACAATGGCATACGCTTCCAACGTGATCAACGTTTGTAGCGAAAAGACTTAGCAATACCCAAGTAACAATGAACGCTGATTTATTGGACCTGTTCAGACAATAAGCTGATTAGTAGTTGATTGATGGTGTTAAAGACTGATTAGGCTACTAACTTGAATAATAAGCTGAATAACCGCCGAATCAGACAATATAGATGCCATTATAAAGCAGGATCCATAAAGCTGAACTACATACTGAATAAGTGCCTCTTCAGCCAACTTAGTAGATATTGTTCAGTAATATGCTTATGTAGCTGAACTTGGGTTGACTAAGCATTTCTTCAGCTTACTTAATCCGGTGTTGTTCAGCCTTTTATTACTAGCTGAATACAGGCTGAAAAAGCGTTTTTCTGTTCATCAAATATTTCATTGTTCAGCTATTTAAAAATGGCTGAACATGAGCTGGTAAAGCGCTTTTACTGAAATCTGAATAGCTGTAGCTCAGCTATTCATAGTCAGCTTAGTATGCACTGAATAAACCCTTCTTCGGTAAAGTTAAGAGCCACTGTTCAGCTTTTATTAACACAGACTGAAGAATTTCTAGTTCAGCCCATTTTGAAAATATTGTTCATATATACGAAATACTACTTCAGCCATTTGATATTCGCTGAAATGAGAATTTATGCATGCAGTCGTGTATATCATTCAACGATTTTTAGGTTATGTTTTCGATTATGTCACTTGACTGGCAAATTTATAAAGCTTGCATTAATTACATCATCTGCATTTATAATGCTGCTTTGTGATGCTTGTGGCAGTTCATCAGGTTCTGGTGAATTTATGAAGACATCAGTTGCTCTAATAATGTTGCTTGGTCTTGCTGGTGGCCGTTCATCATCAGGTTCAATCAAGTTTAATTGAACGTTCGGTACTTCTAATACATGATATAAATATGTTTATGTAGCAGTGGAACTTGGCATAACTTGGACTTTTTTTAAAGCTTTTAAGCATAAGCTTCTCGATTTCACCCTAAACGATAATAACACAATCAAATTTAAAGTTGAAATAATCTTTGTTGCAAAATGTAAGCAAACATGAAAAAATCATGACACAGTTGTCAGTTAGAATCTATGGTTAGAATAACCGAACACCACTTTCTCGTATTTAACTGTATGTTCTATGGTTAACATCAACTTGATAGTGGCAACTATAGGATAGCCGAAAGTTTGAGTGCCAGCTAATGCAAACTGGCAGTTGATAAACAGTTTGACCAACAGCTAAGAATTAGCCGAAGGCCACAATATTTAACCGAGCATTGATAAACCCGCCCTTAGTCGGAGTTTATTAATAGCAATTGTATTACTTCTTTAAACCGACGCTAGTCTCAGAGTAACTAGTCTCTGACTAATCTAAGAGTAAGAGCGGAGTAAGAGATTTTTATTAATCAGACAGTAAGAGTTAAACGGCTGTTAATATAAACTTTTGTGGTTAAGTTATCGTTCTCCATCTTCTTCCAATCATCTATTATATTTACTTTATGAAGTAATTTCGTGAACAGTATTGTCACAAAAATAAAAAAACTGCGAATATTATTATCTAAATATTGCATCTTGTCCTCTAAAATATTTGAAAAAGGTTTAGTTGCAAAAATAGCTACGTGAAGTCGTTTTAAATTTTACTTGAAAATCCGGTAGTTTGCTCTGTTAGCTCTCCGTCGGGAAAACGTTCACCTCATTACTAATATATTTACTACTAGTAGTCAGTTGGAAAAAGATCGTAACTTTAGACATGCTTACCACTAAGACGACATTGTCTGATGGTTTAGAGAGCGTCGTTGCATAAGTGACTAATTTCGATACAAAGTATTAGAACAGTATATTTTTTTTAAATTTTCATTTCATTACCATATCTCATTGTATTTAAATGAGCTAGAGTGATAAACATGCAGTATTGTCAAGAAAAATTAATATAATTTTATGATTTAAGTGATCTAAAATCTCGTAACAATAAAATGGGAGCATAAAATAAGATAATTTCAACGTTAATATTACATGGTAATACAACTAGACAAATATTATATATATTAACATATTTTTAGACTACACAAACTTAAAAATGATTCTCATTCATTTTATTTTAACAGTCTAACTATCACGGTTCATAAAATACAGCCCAGTGACAGACGGACGGACAGCGAAGTATAAATTGTCAAATGAAGAGAGACAATCAGATAGAACAAGTAAAATTGCATTGTTCCGTGTTAGACCATATGTCAACTCTCTGATGGTAAACTTTTCGAAGGTCAACCTGTTGGCGAACGTCTGAAATTTCGTATTGCAACAACCTTTTAAAGTTAACAATGGTTAACTATAACAATGGTTTATCACACCCAGTTACAACTCTCTCTTCGTATTACAACAACCTCTTGAAGTTAACCAATCTGTAACAATGGTTCAACCTACCGATTTACAGCACACCCTAAGGCTAAACATAGACGTACCACAGCGACGCGTCAAAATGTGGTTGTTAGTGGACGGAGGTCGTGGTTATAAATTGCAATAGAATTAAAACAGTACTATCAGACGAACGACTTCTTGTAGTTGATCCCAGCGAAGGTCGCTACCTGTGCACGGTATCACCCACAAAATTGTCGTTGTTGGTGGTTCAGTGCAATACACATGGACGACAGACCACCTTCGCAATGCGACAACCGGCCACTCCTCGTTTCTCTATACTGAAACTGATTAGCACTACCATTATCGTTAATTGAAGTCGTCTTCAACGACAGATGACGATAACAAAAACACATACTGTAGCTGTGGTCCGTTTGAGTTCAGCCATTGAATACACCATCCCAAGAAGAAACGAAGCTTGTGCTATTTTACGATTCATTTTCTGAGTTCGCATGTCTGACAGTCGCCATTTTAAGCCCATTATCTGTCAATGACATGTGATTGTATTGTTAACCAAAGAATTTTCTTTGTTGTGAGCTTTTTGATTATTCACATATTTGTTTGTGTTTTGAACGATAAAATTTGTTTACAAAATTACATTTATTAGTTATGGCGCCAAAAACTTGTGCAATTCGTGGCTGTCATTCAAGTGATGGATGATAATGATTGAAAAACACAACAAAACTTCGATATCTATGGAGAAAAGTTTACTGTCACTTCTTTTTTATAACTTCGTTGTCACAGATATAAGTACATTTTCTCTGGGTGTGAAATTTAACTCAGAATCTGGTGAAGTGTAACTTTTAAATATATAAATAATAAAACTTTTATATTTAACCACCATACTTCATTGTAATTTAACATCATCATTCACTGACATTCTTTTTATTGTAAACTTATATTATAAATATATAATCTATTATTATTGTATTGGTTTTTAGACTTACCCTATCCTACATATTATAGTGCTACATAAATACATACTTACACATATAATTTCGATAACAATATAGAAAATAAGAATCATTTGGTTAAACAATAGCTCATTATTTTCAATAATGGATGGTACCTACTCCAAAAACAGAAGCTAAAACTTATACTCATAATATTTTTCACAATAGGTATTTGTTAGCTGTTAAATTAACTTGAACAATTCATAAATTGAGTTGAACAATACAAACTTTGTCGAAATAAGTCATAAAAATAAACAATTATTCTTTGAGATTCTTTGGCTTCACTTTTTTGCGTGTAGTTACATTTAATTTACATTTTTTGAACGAACAATTTTCTTAGTGTAACTTGATCCGTTATCTGTCAATGTCAGTTTGAAGGTCACGAAATTTTTCCCCCAAAACATCAAAGGATTTACACCGGCTTTCGTTTCTTGTTTGGCTGTATTCTGTGGTTCAGCCACAACCATATTTATGAAGTTGTCGTGACGCGTTGCTGAGGTCCATCTGAGTTTAGCCTAAGTCAAACCCCATCTCACCTATACATGTACATATAAAACACACAAATAAAATCGGCGGAAAAATTCTGTTAACCATTGAATAGACAGTACAAAATCGACCACCTTGTCTAAATTGCTTACTCTGGACAGCCATATTAGACCAAGTGATCTAGACTGCCTAATTGTGTGGTCAGCTTACATTGATATAATAATAAGGTTATTTATGTGTTAGTGATGCATGTTATCTGACCACGACAAACATCAAACTTCAAATGCTCCCCACCTTCTTAAATTAAAACTATTTTAACGCTTACGTCCGAAGCTAATAAACTAAATAGTGAGAAAATTTCGAACTAAAGCCTCACAAAACCTCAAAGAGTTTCGACATCAATAGCGAGCAGTTTCATGTAATGCTTAGTTGTAATGGTGGCGAGTTAAGCTGAACTTTATTGCATACGTTATCTGATGATAAGATTATCTGACAACGTTTCGAAATGACAACTTTGAATAACATTCTTCTGTTCTCTAAGTGGCTAGAATAATAATGAATCGTCATAATAATCAGCAATTATCATCAATAACTTCAACTGAAAAGACGACAAAAACCGTCAATAACAGGGTGACTACCATAACTTAGGGTATGTTGTAACACAGCATGGTGACCAACAGGTCACGGGACCAAGAGTTAAGCTACGATTAACCATTGATTTATGGTTAAGCCTGACATCGTCAGTCCGATGCCATGTTTGAGGCTTTTCATAAGTCCATGTATATACAACGGAGTGAATTTTTCACAACGAAATAATCGCAGCCCGAGCGAATATTGGGCGTTGGTTTGGATGGGCCTTTAGGTAGAATTTTAGATATTCGGATTTGTGGCGTGCACTAACACTGCGACCCACTGGAGAGTTTTTTAAACCACGTTAATGAATCGAGCTGCTTTCAACCAAGTGGTATGGAGCATCGGTACTACAATATCACAAGTCACTGAGTTTCGAGTTTGAGGATCAACTCAACGATTGTGATCGAAATTTTTCCATTCGTTAGAAAATATTAAGAACTTATATAAAAGACAAGATACAGGAAAGGTTTGGGGAGCTTTCAAAACACTGAACTACTTTGAGATGATCTTTTAGTTCAAGCCACAGAATCACAGCAATAAAACGAAGTATAGCTGTTCAAAGCTGTTTGCGATATTTACCAAACTGCAGTACTACATACCGTTCTGTAACGCATGTGCGTTCATAAGCAGCATTGTACTGCCTCCAAATTTAACACCGCAATCGATTCAAAACGACGAGACTGCATCGTTAGAGCCGGTCTCAAAAATCACTAAATTTTAAAAGGAAAGTTATTTAACTTCAAGGTCAACTCTCTTATGTTTAATTTTAAATTCACACGTGGGCGAAGACTTCCGGAACTTGAAGCCTTAACCCCACTTTCAGCTTTTTGAATGAATTTTACATTGTAATGTGGTTGTTACGGGGTGGTAGTCGACGTAGATCGGCCTCTCAACTGATGGTGTTGCTAGTCACTCGGAGGGTCATCTTATAGGAATAAAACAACTACCTGTAGCACTGGGATACGTTCTATTTATTACTTGAACTTACCACTATACATAATACTACTTATTACTTATGAATTGCGATATTCACACTATCGTTTGCATACTTATACGACAAGTCAAGTTCATCATAAGTAAATATAAATAATAATATTTATGTTTATTTCACGCTCTGTACTTGACTTCGTACTTGCGACCTTTCTACTTCTATTTATGTAACGTTCTTATGATTTATTGAAATTAGCTTCAAGGGAATTTATGTCTTCTATTTAAATATTATTGTTAACTTATTATATTGACCAAAAGGCATCACAACATGATCTTATATCTTATGTGAGGTTTATATTTGTAATCAGAAAATGCAGGGCTACTCAAAACTAGAAAAGAAAATACAGGGTGTCCCATTTGAAATATTGAAGATGCATTTTATTGGGCCCTTCTTGTTGTTACATTTTTTGTCGGTACAGGTGAAATAATACAACTTTTATTTGAAACTTTTTTTTTAATGCCTGTCATTAATGAAAATAAGTAGGGGTCGAAATATAATGAGCAACAACGAAGTCACTCTAGGCTGGATCAAGGGGCACAGTAAATCGAAAGGTAACCACATTGCCGACCCACTAGCCAGGAAAGCAGCCTCCCAAAAACTCTTGGGACTTGGCACTTTCATTGGTCTGTCGGCGTCGGCTATGGCTATGATGGACCTAATAAAGGAACACTCCCTTGATAAGTTTAAGGGTAGATGGGACGATGCAGAAGGTTGCAGGCTTACCAAGGAACTACTGCAGTATCCGGACAGCAAAGTAGCCAAAAAATACGTGACTATGAACAGACAGAACCTTCGGACAGCCACGGGTATTCTGACCGGTCACTGCCACCTACGAAAACACCTCTACACACTGGGTCTGTCCGACACTTCACTCTGTAGAGGATGTGAACAGGAAGATGAGACTGTCGAACACATTCTTTGTGAATGTCCGACACTCCCTCAATTTAGGTTTTCCGTATTCGGCGAGTACAGGCTAACACAAGCCAGCATGAGGGAGCTTACTTCCGGCGAAGTTATCGCCTACTTCAAACAAGTAGGCTGGATGACGAGCCAGAAGGAAGTCTGAACCTCAGAAGGATGCACAATGGTCCAATTGTGGCCTAAGTGCTGTGGGGGTCACCCAACCTTCAAATTCTTACAGATACAGATACAGAAAATATAATGAGAAACCCTGTATATATAGAACAAAGGGAACATAATATATACTCTTTAATTAATTAACAATTTAAACAAAAAAAAAATCATAATGAGAAACATCATTCAGTTTTTTTTTTAATTTGGATGTCGAGCATACAAATTCAAATTTATTTTTCAAATACTCATTATGTGAATTGTGATACATTTTGCTAATAAAATGGCATTTATACAAATATGTTATATTACATTCTATTTATAATATTAAATCAACAGCATACCCTAAATATTAAATACTAGTCGCAATGTGTTCAAGCTAAGCTCGGCCTATAAATTGAATATAGTATATCAATTAATCGAATAACCCTAAAATTAATTATATAAATAAGGTACATGAGTAGGTATTCACTAAATTACAGTTTTCTGTAAATATTTGTCATTTGTTTGCTTGAATACAGTTTACCGTAACAATTGTCATATTTAAGTAAAGCAATAGTCAAAAGCGCTCTTATCGTGCGGGCTCAAAGGTCACTAACCATATGTATCAAATCAGAAAACACAGAGGTTACCAAAATGTGAGATTACAAATAATATACCCGGAGAAAATAATGATGTTTGATGTTTCCTGCACACTGGTTGACGAATTTCCACTATTTCATTCATTCTCGAAATAATCTATCAGATTAAGTACCATTTTCTTTTGCTTGAGGATGCAAAATACCGGAAAATTGCTTCTTATTATTCATATTATCCCTTTGAATTGTTAAAGTCACATAACTGACATTTAAATAAAAACTTCGCTGGTGAAAGACTTTTTAGAATCGCTGAAAACTAAATACATATCCTTTTTTCTCCCGTCAAAATTGCATAAGTCTGTCTTATTCATCTTACGGATTTTATTTGGAAGTAATGATTAAAAGCAATAAAAGAAAACAAAAATGGTGAGTATGTCTTTGTTGAATCGTATGACCCGCAGGATAAGACTGCATTTGACTTTATCAATAGATCACTTTTCAAAGAGTAGATTGTAGAACATAGAGATATTTCTCGGGCTATTAGCCCCGACAGATAATGAATTACAGCTTCAAGTTGAATAGGATTTGAGTATCATCACGAAACTGTAATCAAGCAAATAACTGCAAAGCCGTGAAGGTTTTTTGCTTATGTGAATTTTGGTTTGTGGTTAGTTTTGGGGATGTTATTATCGCATTTTTAGCATTCCCTCTACTGGGGTAAATGTATTGATGTAGTTTCAGCGTTATCTCCAGTCCAGAATTATGCTCTCAGAGCTTCTGCACAAATGCTATCTACCTTGTACTGAAGATGCGTAAATACGCTGAGAACCAGCCTAGAACTGATAGTGTCCCTTCTGATTACAAACCAGAATGTTTGGTTACATCTCACAGATATACCAGCTCCGTTCAACTTGGAAGTGTAATGCAATACCCTTCTTGGCATATAGCCAGGGGAGTAGTTGTTGCTTTTTAGTGAACGGACTGCTTTTCGAAAAGTAATTTTCAAATTTGTATAGCGTTATAATAGTATTCAACTATTATCTGCGACATCTACATGAGTAGTGTAACGAAGTTACTTTTTAGGTTAATAAGGATTTGAATTCTTCATGTTATTTTCTTGCTCCGCTATTATTTTAGTTGATTAATTTTCAAGATGTGACATATTACTCCCTCCTTACTCACTTACTTTAATTTTTTTTACAATGTTGTAGGGTAGTAAATATAAATTTTACCTGGTAACACAATTTGGTTACAAGTCCGTTCATTTAAAATATTTGGGACATCCGGTATACATGTATTTTAATTTTACTTGATTAAAACTTTCGGGCCGTTCAGTATATTCATAATTATTGGAATAAAGTAATTAAATCTAGTTTCGGTTTTTTAGAAGAAAAAAATTATTTTGAAACGATTAGTGGGAAATACGGCATAAATAGCAGAACGACAGTTTTGGGGCTCTCTCTGCTTCGATTCGTTCACATCTCACAGCCGAAAAAGTATATACCGTGTCCGCAAAAATTTGGGAGAAATTACTAGTGTTTAAAAGGTAAAATTATATTTAACTCCGTAAAATTTCCGTTTGAAAATTTATTTTATTGAGAGTTGATTTGATAATTCAGGACAGAATATATAATTGGTTAGAAGTGTTACTGACATTTATATCATACTCAGTGGTTTCCTTATTCCATAATTCTAAGATTTTCCGTTAAATAAATTCTAAGTTGGATGATAATTTTTTTTATCGCTAAGCTTAAGATTTATATTTGAACCTTTTTGCCGTTTAATTTTGTGAGCCAAAAGTTTTTTTATAAGCATCGTTTGTTTGTCACATTGGTTATTCGATTTACTTCGAGGTTTGTTTATGTTTTTTTTAATAGTTCAGAAATAATATTTAATTGCTGGACACCTCGTTCAGGAACTAGACTTATTTCTGTATCAGGAATCTCAGTAAATCGCCGACTTTCTCGGGTCTTGCTGAGATTTCATTCTCTTTCTGCCGTTTAATTTTGTGAATAGTTTATCCCGGTTTCCAGAAATAATATTCAATTGCTGGACACCGTTCAGGAATTGGATTTATTTTGGTATCAGGAATCTCAGTGAATCGCCGACTTTCTCGGGACTTGCTGAGATTTCATTCTCTTTCTGCCGTTTAATTTTGTGAATAGTTCATCCCGGTTTCCAGAAATAATATTCAATTGCTGGACACCGTTCAGGAATTGGATTTATTTTTGTATCAGGAATCTCAGTGAATCGCCGACTTTCTCGGGTCTTGCTGAGATTTCATTCTCTTTCTGCCGTTTAATTTTGTGAATAGTTTATCCCGGTTTCCAGAAATAATATTCAATTGCTGGACACCGTTCAGGAATTGGATTTATTTTTGTATCAGGAATCTCAGTGAATCGCCGACTTTCTCGGGTCTTGCTGAGATTTCTTTCTCTTTCCGTTGTTGATAGGTTTTATTAGTTTTCAGAAATTTCTTTTTTGTTTCCGCTGTTTAATTCTGTTGATAGAGTTTATTAGTTTTCGGAAATAATATTGGAATACCAGGCGATCCAAAAGTTTCGCTCGGTTATTTGAAATTTATTTTGGTAATAGGAATCTCAGTGAATCGCCGACTGCCTCGGGTCTTACCGAGATTCTTTCCTTTGTCTCTCCTCCGTTCAAATTTTTTGATAGTAACTCTCGGTTTTTAGGAATAATATTTAATTGCTGGACGATTCGAAAGCCTCGTTCGGAAATTAAATTTAAGCGAACATTCCACCGGGTACGGCACGGCACGCTGCATTGGCGTATCATCACAGCGTCACTTGCTGCAGCAGTAGATTCTTGTTGAATATCATTCCACCTAGTGCAGCAATGTGCAGTATTCTTTCGATCTCTTTCGAATTAACATGGTATTGAACAAAAAGAAAATAGCGTTAGCCATTTTATTGAGGAGAAGAAGACGACGAGCTAGCTATTGGGTCCATCCCCTGAATACAAGCAGGTTGGAATGTGGTGAATATCACCGGCTTTGCCAAGAACTAGAAGAATATCCGCAAAGATATTTTCAATACTTCAGAATGAATTTCGATCAGTTCAACAATTTGCATAGATTGTTGGAAAATGCAATTAGCAAAGAAAATACTAATTTTAGAGATGCTATCTCATCAAGAGAAAGATTGGCTGTTACATTAAGGTAAATAACACTTAAAATTTAAATTAATTTCATTTTAAGATTTTAAATCTTTATTTTTTAAATCGGTTTTACAAATTATAAAAATTATTCGCGGTATCTTCCATAAAACTGTTGTTATCAAATTGTGTTGAAGTGGAGTCTTCATTCATTGGCGTATAGGTTAAATTAGATGATGGCCGACTAAAATTGGAGCCACTCGTCGATGGTCTGCTTTCTCCGAAAGCTAAATTAAAAAGTAAATTTTGTATTTGATTCCGAGCGAAACAATTATCTCTCGGGCTCAACAGCTTCAGTGTAGGCACGCAGCTCAACATGAACTGTTCATCCGAGTCGTCTTTTTTGGAAATTATTTCTAAAAGCTCAGCATCAGTTATGTTGGCTGGTTTTTCTTTTATTTTTTGTTTATTATGTAGTTTTTTAGTTGCTAAAGTAGCAGTAGAAGTCGTCGGAGTGGCTAACGTTTCGCGTTCATCTAAAATTGACGTTTCTTGACTTGTTGTAGCTTGTTCGATAAAAGTATCTTCATCCTAATTTTCCTTTACGTTTCCTTCCTCTTCAGATGTGCATTCCTCTTTTTGGGCACTGTTATAATTTCCAATGGTTTCCTTAAAATCGATGAAGGGGGTTAGGAAAAGAAGTTGATCATAAAATACCCATTTCTTTCTTTTTCCTCCAGCTGATCCGCTTTTCTCACTTTTGGATGACCTGTAATTTTTGATGAAGGCGTCACGTAGAGTTCTCCATCTTTTTTTAATATTTTCGAGCCCTTCAACGTCAGAATCTGAAAAACGGAATTTATTGTTTGGTACTTCTTGTTATTTTTAAAGAACAAACATCCAGAAGTGACAAAACAGATTTTTTTTAATATTAGAATTTTTTTCTTTCCAGATATCTGGCAACTGGCATGTCTTTCAGATCTATTGCATTTAGTTTTCGCCTAGGAGAAACAACTGTGAATAAAATAGTCAAGGAAACCTGCATTGCTATAAAAAATATAGTTATGCCGTTACACATTTCAAGAGTGAACAAAGAAAGATGGAATGAAATACGAAACGATTTTTATAAAAAATGGAATTTTCCAAATTGTGTGGGTACCATCGACGGCAAGCATATTCACATATTTGCCCCCAAAAATTCAGGATCAAATTTTTTTAATTACAAAGAAGGTTTCTCGATTGTATTAATGGCCGTTGTTGACGCCAATTATAAATATATAATGATAGACGTTGGGTCGTATGGATCAAACAGCGATGGTGGAATTTTTGCTAACTGTTCGTTTGGAAAATCATGGTTGATGAACGATAAAAATTTGAATTTGCCAGAAAATCAAGATCTTCCGTTCACAGAAACTTCTTTCCCTTTAGTATTAGTTGCAGATGAAGCATTCCCATTGAAAGAAAATATATTACGACCATTTCCTGGAAGGAACTTAACTGAACGTCAAATAATCTATAACTATCGGTTATCCAGAGCGAGGAGAGTCGTCGAAAACGCTTTTGGCATAACTGCACATACATGGAGAATATTACTAAAACGCATCGAAGTTAACGTTGAATTTGCTAATGAAATAGTAGTTGCATGTTGCACACTTCACAATTATTTATTAGATACTGGAAACAATCAGAATATTTCCAAGTTTACGTCTACATCTGTACAAAACGTTGCAACGCAACGAGAAAAACATCAATATTCTAGACCGGGAAGACAGGCATTAGATATTCGTAATGCTTATGCAGATTGGTTTATGTCACCTGTTGGCGATGTTCCTTGGCAGTATGATGCAATTACACATTAAAATTATTTATTTCAATTTACATTTCTAGTTATTTAATATGATATAATAAAAATTCACCTAGTTAATTGATAAATATTCTTACCCTTTATATCTAAATTTTTGGCAACTTCCTTCCAGGCATAGTCACGACTATTTGCACTTTTATAATTTTTTAAACTTTTGTCGTACAGGACAGGATGACTTTCGACAGCAACAATTAATTTTTCTTCCATATTTCGGTCCGTCGCGTACGGTAAAAAATTTCAACTGATGCCGAAATCACTGCACGCAGCGATGCGCCGTACTGCGCTGCATTGACTTTGCTGCAACGGATTCGGTGGAATCATTCCCATAAGCCACTATGTAATTTAAAATTTATGCAGCGACGCATCTTGCCGCTCCGTCAATGCAGCGTGCAGCGCCGTACCCGGTGGAATGTTCGCTTTATTCTAACCAGAATCTCAGCAAACTGCCGACTGCATCGGGTGTTGTTGACATTCT
>CAJUYH010008063.1:0-16191 GCA_910591685.1 Galerucella tenella | reverse complement strand
TAAAGGTTTTGCATACTTAATTAGGGTTCATTACTCCTCGTACTTTTGTACATACTATAATTGGATACATTCATTACAGCGAACCTGCAACGTCTCTAGACCTTTCCAAAAAAAATGTTTCTTTTTGCTCTGCAAACCAGACCTCCACATCTTTTATTACCTTCCCGTTGAAAGGAAATTTACGACCCTTCAAACTTTTTTTCAGTTGAGGAAAGAGATGATAGTCGGACGGAGCCAAATCTGGTGAATAAGGGGGTGTTCAAACCCTAAATCACGAATTTTTTGCATGGCAACAGGAGGCGTTGTCCTGCAAAACAAAACACCTTTGGATAGCTTTCCGCGTCTTTTCTCTTTAATTTTTTCCCGTAGAGTGGTCAGTAATGTCGAATAGTAATCTCCGGTTATTGTTCTACCCTTTTCTAAAAAATCAATCATGATTATACTCCATGGCAATCCCAAAAAACTGAAGAAAGAACTTTACCAGCAGATTTTTTGACGCGAAACTTCTTAGGTCTTGGAGAAGACGAAGGACACCAAGGATCACCAAGGGTATTAAGCATATCTTCGTAAATCTGCTCTTTTAAATAAATACAGGTACTTGATAATGGCTCGATACTCCAATTTTTCGATTTTCACAATTTCGGTGGACATCTTTTTTCTTTTAATTCATTGCGTAACTCTGGTTCACTTTTTTGACGTCCCACTTCACACTGACACTCCTAATGAGTTATTGTTCGTTGCTATGGTAACGCAATATTTTGTTTGTGCATGGAACTAGATATCAATACATCCTCGTATCCATATTTAGAGATTTGGCAACAATTTATTGACATTTTTTTTCATGAAAATTACAATTTTTTTAAATCCTCTTTCGTTAGAAACAAGACCATTAAATTTATTATCCTTCCCAGCAGGTTTTTCTGTGAAACTTCTTCAATTTTATAAAGATATAATTTGGAAATTCCTGGTAGATATTTATTGATAATAATGCGCTTGCTACCTTCCATTGTTCTATTGTCGGGATGGTTTTTATTGTTCTGGAGAACAATGCCGAGGACTTGGATTATTTCAGGTAAATTTAGGAAGATCTGAGAGATATTTAGAATATGTTCTAATAACCTTACTCCATTTAGCATGTGGTACATAGTTATTGTCGTATTATATTAATACTTACAGCTGATGGTTATTAAGTAAAAACAGTAAAATAACTATGCAAATAAAATATTTTCTCTACGACCTATTTTTAAAGAGCTTTCGTCCACACGTTTAGCAGATGCGACGTAAAATTGTACCCCGTAGGACACGTTAAGTGCAATAAACAATTTTTGCACGAGTTGCGTATAATATTTTTTCTACGATTATGCAATAACCAAAAAATGTCTTATTTAGCTTGTTCTATTTTTGAATATATTTTCCATAAGCACGTGTCTGATTCAATTTAATATCGACAGTAATTCAAATCTATGTAACATGTGTAGCAATTAGTAAATTCGATATAGATCAGTTCAATTGTGCTAAACATTATCCTTTGAAACTGTAACCACTTCACTGCCCCATTTACATATCTCCAGCGGTTCATGCTAACTTGCAGATACATAATGCACAATTAATGCCAATTCACCTTAAGGGAATCTCATTGTAGATGCAAATTTTGGATAAACTGGTCCAGAAAAAATGATGCTTAGGGAAAATAGTTAGTACGATATAGAACTTTTTTAAAATATCCATAATTCTAGTCCCAAATCCCATTCAAAAAAAGAAAAATATCTCATATATTGTGTAGTAAAGTTTGAGATACTGAATTAGAAAATTAAAAATGGAAAGGAAATGTGTTGGTCCCTGGGTGTTTTCGATATAAAAGTGTTTATAGTAAAGTGTACTAAAAAAGATTATGTGAGGATGCATTGATATCTAGTTAGCCCAGTTCCATGCATAAACAAAATATTGCGTTACCATAGCAACGAACAATAACTCATTAGAAGTGTCATTAGAAGTTGGACGTCAAAAAAGTAAACCAGAGTTACGCAATAAATTAAAAGAAAAAAGATGTCCACCGAAATTGTGAAAAGACGCGGAAAGCTATCCAAAGGTGTTTTGTTTTGACAGGACAACGCCCCTGCACACATAAGTTGCCATGCAAAAAATTCGTGATTTAGGGTTTAAATTACTAGAACACCCCTCTTATTCACCAGATTTGGTGAAAAAAGTTTGAAAGGTCGTAAATTTTCTTCCAACGAGAAGGTAATAAAAGTTGTGGAGGTATGGTTCGCAGAGCAAGAAGAAACATTTTTTTTGAAAGGTCTAGACACATTGCAGGTTCTCTGTAATAAATGTATAATTATTAGTCCAGTATACGAAGGTGTCAACATGGGCAACTGGTCCAGCAAGAGCAATTTTTTTTTAATTTGCAGGTTATGGTAGGCACATTAAATTCCCAAAATGTCAGGTACCTGACCATTGTGGAAGGGTGGGAAAATGGATATGAAATTCCAGAAAATCCGTTTTCCCGCGATATATGCCGATATTTGACCACTGGAGAATTTTTGTTCAGACGAAAAATAAAGAGCAGTTCCTTACCCACAAAAATTATTTTTAGCATTTTTCCGAAAAATTAGATAGTTTTCGAGATAAATGGCCCGAATGCCGACTTTAAATTGAGCTCCAGGCCGGCTTATAGAGAGCACGCTCTGAGGGCATGACGTCCCCAAGTAAATTACTAATTTTTTAATAACTCGCGTGAGAATCAATTTTTTTAATGAATCAAAGTGCGGGTGAAAGAAGGGATCTGTGGCTACTAAGGCGTGTTTTTATCCACTCAATTTGTGCTCCTGGGTCATTGCAAAACCAGGCCAAAATTCGTCTTTGCTAGATTTTTCAATGCTTCCATGGATTTATTCATATTATTTTTATTAAGAGTTATTTCAGCCAATCCTATTGGATAATGGTTCTTTGGGGGGTACTTCATTTATTCCGAAACAATGCTACCAATAATTCGCCCGTATTTTTTTGAATAATGTGTTTTCCAAGAGGCGATTTTTGTGGATTTCTGGAGTTTTCCCGAGCACTCTGGTTTATCGGGAATTTCTCGATGATTAACTGTCAAACCCGCTTATAATTAATATTGGGAGAAAGGTTAGAATATCCTCTTGCCAATGGTATAATTTTTTTTGGCCAGACCCCTGGGTTTTCAGGAAAATCGGGGAAATTTCCAGTTTTCTGAGGGAAGACAGCTATTCTTCTGAGTTTTTTCGAGCAGTATTTTCTCTTTACAGTAAAATTCTTCCTGGTCAAGCATCATACCCGATGAAAGGTCACATTCTGAACTTTCCTTTGATATGTGTATCAAGTATTTTATTTGATGCATTAAAAAGAAATTTGTCTCTAAATTTGTTGTAATGGATGCCTCATTTTATTCTCGCACGCCGCCACGCCACCCATCTATAGTGTGGTCGACGGCGTCTGCTATAGTGCGTGTACACGTGGATGCTTTCTGCTGCATTGTTTGTCAACAACTGACAATTTACATGTAAACACTATCTCTTTCGTGATTTTTCAAGAATATATTAGTAGTATTCCAGTGTAAAAAGTGAAATTCAAGTCATTACCAAATTTATTGTTATTATTAAATAATAAATTTTGAAATTTTTATTGATAAAAAACACAGAGAAATATTGAAAGTTCTTGAGCTTCTTTTTTTTGGAGCACACGGTGAGGTTTCAATTGTTTAATTAAGATCAATAATATTGTTGTGGGTGAAATGACATCTAATGATTTGATAAATATTGTTCATTCCTGTAGAAAAATGAAAGTCGCAGAGGATTCTAGTACGCGTGTTTTATTTGTGATCAAGCACTGACTGAAGACGTTACAACGGTTACCCGAGGACTAGAAACCCTAATAAATGTGTGCAAGACCAGGAAAGACAACCACCATTCGTTCCTGGAGAAGGTATCGTCTGTGGAAGTTCATGGCTTGTGTAGGAAGAGGTATTCGGTAATGAAGAATGGGAAAGTTATTTTCGCAATTTTAGCGTCTACTTTCAATCCTTTCGCACACAATCATTCCTAGGATTGGTCTGTCCAATTGAAGCAGACCAGGGTCTCAATTTTAAAGAAAGCGATAACTTTTTTGACCGAGACTGGGTAAGAGATCGATCATTTTCATGTTTTTTTTTATGGCCTTAATTATTTCGCTGTTGCGAAAATGCAAGGTTGCGCCACCTACCATAGATGCCTGGAGGCCTAAACATAGAAATTGGTGTATTTTCAGAGTCCCTCATCCCAGATTTTGGGCTAGAAGCGTCAGTTTTTAAGTTTCAGAAAACTGAGAACTTTTCAACCACCATTTTTGCAAAAAATATTGGTGTAACGAAAAAAATCTTGGAATAAACTTTTGTAGGTAATGAAATGCTCTTCATTTTTTATCTGAACAAAAATTCTCTAGGGATCGTAGTTCGGGAGATATCGGCGTAAAACGGATTTTCGGGATCTCTAGAGCCATTTTCCGACCCTCCCACAAATTTCAGGCACCTGACATTTGGGGGTTCAACTATTACCTGCAAATTAAAAAAAAAATTTCTTGCTGGACCAGATGTCCATGTTGACAGTATTTTTCGCCTTCATTTATTGGACTATCTAATTAAGAGGAGAATATGTGAGTTATATAATGTAATAATAATAATAATAATAATAATAATAATACATTTATTATCCACATTAAGTATATTACAGGAACACAACATAGTGTAGGATGAACATTACAAAATAGCGACAATTTTTCGAATGTTTCCAACTGATGTGGATAAATGGCTAGATTGGTTCAGGTTCAGACGAGTAGTCCTTTCCTGCTCTTCCACCAATGCCAGTAAATATAAAATACTTAATAAAATATAAAACTAACACTGATTGATCAATACATATCAACAAGAAAATGACAAATTTTAAACGAGGAGTAATTAAAATAATATATATATATATATATATATATATATATATATATATATATATAAATATATTAAGATATAACAAGAGGAAAGAGAGGGTGATGTAAGCAAGAAGGGATTAAGGAAGGGGTATTTATTTTTGCAAATCAAAGAGATAGTTTTTGTATTTTTGTTTAAATGTCAAAGCCGAACATCGCAGATATGATGGATTTAGAGCATGTATTTTATTGATGTGGACCGCTATGCCATATGAAAACGAGCGTTTGAAAATAGACTTGTAAAAACGTGGAATACGAAGAATTGTTTTCTTCCTCACATTCAAATTGTGGATATCTGTTCTGAAAGTGAGTTTAGTGTGTAAATAAGCCGGCGTATTTGTGGTATATATTTTATGATAAAAAACTGCTAAATGTAAGTTTCTACGATTAAACATGTTTAACCATTTTAATTCTTTAAATTTGTGCGAAATTTTTTGAAATTTTCTTATTCCATAAATCAGTCTAATACAAGAATTTTGTATCTTTTGTATTCGTTGACGATCTTTAGCATCAAGACATGGGCCATATACTGTGTCACAATGGTTTAAATGAGAGAGAACTAAAGCATCACATAATTTTTTTTTGGTTTCGGTAGATAGTATATGTCTCTGAGGATAGATTAATTTTAATGAGGCGTAGGCGCTTTGTAATTTTGCTGTAATGTGTTCTCTAAACCGAAATTTCGTATCAATTATTAGGCCTAGAATTTTGCAGTATCTTTATACCGGAATATCAGTTCCATTAATTTCAAGCGAAATATTATTCACTATAGTTTGACGATACTCTTCACCACAGAAATATAGAACAGCTGATTTACTGGGATTAATTTTCAGGCAGTGTTTTTCTGATATTTTCAAAATATCATTGAGATCTCTATTTATTTTGTGAGAGGCTTCCAGAAGATCTTCGTAATCAAAGGAATAGTACAACTGAGTATCATCTGCGTAATAGTGATAATTCATGTAGTGAAGACAGGACATGAAATTAGATGTATAAATAGTGAATAATAAGGGTCCTAGTATACTGCCTTGGGGGACACCAAATTTTAATTCTAATGAATTAGATTGTTTATTATATATTTTAACTGTCTGACTTCTATTGCTTAGATAGGATTCTAAGAGTGCCCAAGCAGCATCACTAAAATTGATAAACTTTAAGATAGCTAATAGGATACTGTGATCAATCATATCAAAAGCTTTGGTATAATCCAGCAAAATCATAACTGATATCTTATTATCATCAGCAGCCCGTATCAGGTCATCGGTTACATGTGAAAGTGCACTGGCACAACTAAATCCTGGTCTAAATCCAGATTGATTATCAGGTAACACATTGTAGTAATTAGTAAATGCTCTAATTTGTTTTTCCATAACTTTTTCCAAGATTTTTGACAAAACTGGCAAAATGTTTATTGACCTCAAGTCACTGTAAGTTTTAGGTTTGTTAATTTTTGCCAAAGGTGTTACTACTGCGATTTTCCAGGCGGAAGGGAAATAACTACATTCTAGACAAGTATTAATTATATGTCTAACATAGGGTACAATAAATGGGCAACATAACTTAATGATGTCAGTATTTAAATTGTCATGACCAAAAGCTTTAGACTTCATGCCCATTATTATGTTGGTAATGTCATCATCTAGAATAAAATTAAAGTGAAAATCATCAGAAATATTGCCCTTTTTACTGTTGTGATAATAATCTAATAGTTCATTACTAGGGGGCAGCTTAGTTGCAGAGTTGGTAAAATAAGTATTTAAGTCGTTCACTGATTGTAAATGTGCAGGGATTTCACTATGGTTACTTTTAGATATATTCAATTTTTTAAGCTCTTTCCATTTTTCTTTATTGCTGCAGTTTTGGAATTTGTGATTGAGGTATGCACGTTTTTCAGCATGTATTGCCGTATTCGTATAATTTCGCAATTGTTTGTAATATTCCCAATGTTGAGGCAGTTTTGTGTGACGAAATTTATTTAATGCTTTATTTCTCAACTTTTGCATAATTTTAATAGTTGGGGTTATCCAAGGGGCGTAACAATTCCGCTTGACCTTAACTGTTTTTAATGGGGCATGCAAGTTTAAAGTTTGAATTATATATCTATGTAAGATATTTATTTTCTCATCAATGTCATCTGTGGTATAAATGTGATGCCATTCAAGAGATTGAAGATCTAGCTGAAATTCATTGTACACAATTTGATTCAAAGGTCTATATCTAATTTTAGGAATGTCTGGTGATTCCGAATTAAGAGCAATATTACAGTTAATCCCTGCATGATCAGCAATAAAATCCATACTCACCCACTCTGTGCATATATCAACATCAAAATTTGTAATGAACAAATCAAGGAGAGATAGACCACGAGTAGGTACTTTTATTAGTTGTATAAGGTTGAACATCTCTAATATATCAGTAAATTGTATCGTTAATGCGTTATCCAAGTCCAACATGTTAATATTAAAATCACCAACACAAATAATATGATCATAATGTGAGAAAATGTTTTCAAACATATCGTGTACATGATTAATGAATTGTACACTATTACACTTTGGAGGTTTATATACAGTACCTATAGCAATGTTGTAGTTAGCAGTAGCTACCTTTATCCATATATATTCAATAATTTCATTGCTATCGGACATGATGAATGTATATTTAATATTTCTTCTCACATACAAACCAACACCGCCTCCTCTAGTTGGTCTATCGATACGCACAAGATTGTAACCAGGCAAACCTACCATATCATTACTAATTTTATTATTAAGCCACGTTTCTGTTATTCCTATAACATCACAGTCCACATCATTGATATAGCTCTGAAAATCTACGAAGTGGGGAACTAACGAACGTACATTGACATGTGCTACTGTGAACATCTTTAAAATTTATTAATAAACCTCGGAATAAACGCAAAAACAAATAAAATAAATACAATACAATATAAAATAAATACAATACAATATAAATATGGTTTCATAGAAGTTATATCAGGGAATTATTCCTAGTTTTAGGGCCCTGGCTCCTATTACTAGGTTTGTTTTGAGAGTTTCCAGATTTAGTATGACTTAGCGTACCTGGCGAATTAGAAGTATATCTTGTTACACTAGCACTTTGAGATGCACTACTGGTTGAATGTGTTGAATCCTTGAAAGTGGGTAGAATAGTTGGTTTCAGGGTGGAATTTTGTTTGTTTGAAGAAGGTGTGGGGGGAGCGCTAGCTGGTTTTTGTTCCTGTTGGTTATCCAAATCCTCAACATCCAGAAGATCCTCGACTAGGTAAAATTTATCGTCTACAAATAATTTGTTGTTTTTGATAAAACAATTTTTGTGTTTATCTTGTTTGGCTAAACGTAGATGCTTTCTTAGAATACTAGATTCGTATCTCTGTTTGGATGTTAGATCTTGGGAGATACTTATATTTTTACCCTTTAATTTATAACAATTTTTCAATAATTCACGCTTTTTCCAAGAACAAACAAAATCAATTTTTAATGGACTATTATTATTTTTACCCAACGTGTAAAAATCGTTAATTTCATGTGGAGTTACTTCTACTTCCAGTAGCGATTTGATTTGCGAACAGATGTATTGTATATTGTAGTTCTCTCTAATGTTATGGATTCCAAAAATAATAATACTGTTTTGTTTGTTTTCACGTTTTAAATTCTCAACCTCTTGCTTAAGTTCTTGGTTTTCTTTTTGTAATTCGATAGTTTCACTTTGTACTGTTTGTATTTTTAACAAAAGCCTAGCTTCAGATGCCTCTATTGAGTTTTTTAGTTCATTTTTACTTTTGATAATTTCGTCTAAAATCTCCTTTAGTGAAATGGATTCTCCAGTGCTCATCATTTTTGCTGTAGTTGTTTTTTCACTTTGACGTGTTTACCTTGTTTTATATACTATTCATAATTTAATTCAATATTGAAATACCAGGTATGCTTATTCACAACTAACTAAATATATATCTAGACGACTGGAGGAAAAAGTCACCAACCTTCTTCGTAAAAAGACACAAAACAATGGAGAATATGGAATATTTAGTACATGAATTTATAAATTTGAGACTTAAAACTTGGAGTTAGTACTTGCCAACATTCACAGGGTAGTATTATACTGAATATAACTAACTACACTATTTCACAGAAATTAAAATCACTTACAAACACACGATAAACAACTTTATTTGCGGAGCTGTGTAAATAATCAGGACTACTAATTTTAACAGGAATAAGAAACAGAAAATATATAAGAAATTTCTATCAAGAAAGAAAAAGTAGAACGGTAACTACGGAACTCTGCACACTCTAGAATTCTACCTGTCGCTTTCTAGTAGTAGTAGATTACTATTATTCCAGTCAACAGTAGTCGTGAGTATCACTCTGTATACTGTCAACAACTCTTCTTTAATTCCTATTACTATACCTTTGAAAGATATTGAAGTTTCTAGGTATGAAGAAATTGTCGACAAAAGTGGAATTCTATGGAGTGCAGCAGAGTCCCACTCTTTGAATCGCCTCGAAAGTTGTTTATATGTTGAAAATAAAACAATGGGTGCTCAACGAAAAAGTTTCATTTACATTTAGGGCTATATGCCACAAAAAGAGCATTAATTAAATTACACTATAACGAAAAATAGATTTCAATTGTCTTTTTTGATAATTAGAATGCCTTCACCACTTATCAGTAAAGGCCAGATGATTCTCATCCCATTATATATACACCACCAGAATGGTCCTCCTCATCTTTCCCCTTTTGTACTTTTGTGGGACGCGAGGAGATTAGCTGTCATTCTTCTATGCATGGCTTTATTCACTTTTATTTCATACCTTAAACCCATAACCATACCAAAAGTGTTAGCTTGTAATTTTTCTTTTATAAATTAGGTAGGTATGTATATCTATAATGACGAGTTCAATATCATTTTTCATGACCTAATTGTAACAGTCTAAAAGCCTCTTACAATAGTAACAAATTTCTATAATTCTCATTTTACGGCAGTATTGTCCCTTGCTGATTATTTGGTAATAAATATGTAGTACCAAATAATTTCTGTAATTATAAAGTAGGTATATAGGTAAATCAATAATAGATAGGTGCCTCTGAGCAACTCATTCTTTATTAAATTTTAAATGCGTGCGACTTTTGGTCGATACCTTTTGGATTCGTGGCAGAGAGTCTATATTTAACTACCAGGTGTAATTAAAAATTTTCAATTTATAGCGACATCTTAGTCAGCCTTTGTTGGGATTATTATTTGAAAATTTGTTTTGATTATTGTGGTTTTTTTTGGATGTCTGTGGATTTTTGTATCCAAGATTTTAATCGACTCAAATAATTTCTCGTGGAGAGGATTAGTTTTTTTTTCATCAAACCAACCATACCACAACGACGATACCGGTACCTTCATTTTACTGATAAGAAAAGAGTTATACTTATATTTGGATCACAACAGCAATAAAAGGGCCTTTAATCACTAAACTATCAGGAATTCAAATAGTACCTCCTGGCCAGGGGTATTTTTTTCTCTTATATACTCAATGCACTTAACTGTATACCTACTTTATATCTACCTTACTCAACTTATAACGTGAGTTTTTATGTACATCATACTGGCTGACTGGTTATGAAAATCTGATTTGCTTTGGTGAGATTTGAAGAATTGCAGATATTGTATGAGATGCTTTCGGCTATATTTATTTGTGGAAAATTGTATGGTAGCGACCCGCTCCATTGAAAAGGGGAAATTTAGATCTTCCACCGCTGGACTCACGCAAGTTATTTATATTTCCTATACAACACTGCCTTAGTCTTATCTTTAATATAGGTATACTTTATTTATTATAAAGAAGACCAAGAAAAGTTCTTGGGTCTTTCTTTAATAATATAATTTATATACAAGCCTGTAATAATAGTAGTAAGTACCTAACTGTACACTCTATATTTTTGTTTAATGTGCAGCAATTAGTTAACAATTTGTTAAAGGACCGCTATAGTGGCTTTGAGTTTGGTATTACGTAAATATCAATTACCCATTAAATATCCGAAATCTGCGCCTGAGCTCAAGCGAAGTGTTTCATTTAGCGGATGTGTTTAGTTAGTTCATTTATTATTATTTTTTTTTTAAACTAGCCAAGGCTTATAGTAATCCTATTTTTAGGACGGTTAGTTATATTTTATTTCACAGTAGGTTGTGTATTGAGAATAAAGTGCAGAATATTCAACTTTTCAGAAATTTAAATGTATTCTCTTGTAAACTGATAGTGGATTTTTATCTTTAAAATTTATTAGTGTATAAATTCATTGTTCTTTTCAAATATATTTGTAAATGTATATATAATTTCCTTTTGTAATTATTGTGGGAAACATCGGCATCAATGTTTAATTGACATTTTGGTAAGCATTGTTGGTTCTATAATTTTGACTACTTTGAGAACTTTTAGGTACAATTTGTCTGGCGCCCCTTTTGTTGAATACTTTTTGTTTTGTTTTGAGAAACCCAGCCCTTCTCCACTGTTTAGTTAGTCGTGAGTACTCGTTTGCCGAGTGGCAAACAAAACAACATAACCGATTTTTTTGTGTATGTACCTAATAGTTAGAAAAAAATATTATAATTAAATCAAGTTATATCTATTATTCAATTTAAATATAGCTAAGAGGGATTAATGCAGTTATAAAATGAATAAATGTTACTATTATTACACCTTCTTTTAAAAGATAAATATTACCATAATCCCTGCATTTCTCTCATTGGGGAGTTCATAGGAAGTATGTATTGGGGGTTTCCCTTCACAGTGCTCTTTCTAGTTTGTGTAATTGTTTTAAAATATTTAAAGATTTGTAATCAAAGCAGCAATTTTAATAATTATTTAATTAATAGGGAAAAAAGAATATTTCTTATAATTATATGAAGTTCTTCTTTCCTTTCTTCTTTTTTTCTTTCTCCTTATTATCACTTTGTATTTTCTTGTGTTTCTTAGCTACCTTAATACTACTATCTTCAATATTCCTTTTACTTTTGATCTTCTTCTTTCTGTCTCCCACAACTTCCATATTCTCAAAAATATTTTCATATTCTTCATCTACTTCTTCAACATTTTCTGTATCAACTATTTGTTTATTGATATTTTGCTCACCTTGTTCTATGTTTTCTTCTTTTACAACTGGTTTCACCAACAAAGTGGTTAAATTTACTTTCATATATATCTAAAAAAAGATAGGTACTTAATTGAGAATGAAAATAAAAAAAATATAAAATCCACCGAAATATAAGAAAATCATCCCACATCCACAATGTCATGCATTGTTGATTGCACTAATCTCAGGAACTATTTTATTTATAAAAAGTTACATTTTCATCAAGTAATCTGGACCACAGATTATAAAGAGAACAGATACGAAAACTTGATAGAGAACAGTTAAAAGAGAGAGAGTTTAAGCTACTAAAATGGATTGTTTTTGTGAATGTCCTTGTATTTTCGATATAGAATGCAGCGAGAGAATGCAGAGAGATGGGTGGACATACCCATTTAAATGCCCATCGTCTTATGTCGACTTCGTTCGGGCTGCTTCGCGAAATTTCTCAAAAGGGTTGTCGATTTGCATAAAATTTCCTTCAATTTACGATCATAGGCCAAATATTTTATAAGCATTTTTTTAAAGTGTGATAGTTATACAGATACAAATATTCGATAATTACTTGTTTGCAATCAATTTTATCAACATTAAAAGAATAATACAATTAAAAAGATTATAATGTATAAAAATCATACCATAAATATATACATTTTTTCACAAACCATATCCTTGGCAACCCTTCACAATAACGGTGACGGCTAACCTAACCTAATCAACACGTCAAAACATGTTCAAAATCACTTGTAATCTGTGCTCAAAATTCATAATGCCATTTTTGTTTGCTTCATTGTTTGAAGGTGTTCAATGGGCGACATTAAATGTGTTATTTAATTAATCTAATGTGCGTTGTGGTAATATTGACTATAAAAATATAGTGGTATACAGACTATTACTCTTATAAAATGAATGAACTTCACAGCGGAGTGTATTGTTCATACAGAGACAGTCCAAATAAATTTTATTCAGAAAGAAAAATAAGGTTCTTTCGATTTCCAAAGGATGAGAGTATGTAATTTAATATCTCGGCCTATGATATAAGAAATTTCAAAGTTTTTGATATTAACTTTGGTGCTACAAATTATTATCAAAATTCTCCCTTGCATAGGTGTATATTGTATTCCCTTTGATAATAAATAAATCAAGAATTATTTGTACTTACTTTAAAACTTGGTTGATTGTTGTGATTATTTGTGTAATATAAAAATGTATTAATTATTAATATCCCAAGAGTAATGACTATTTATAACAAATCATAGAAATGTACATATAGGTATTAAATAAATACATAAATATATATTCGATTGTGATCATTGTTTTAATTAATGGCGCAGTTTTAAAGATTTAGTGGATACTTCCAAAAAAAACTACACTTACCGACTTAAAATTCGATCCATTCAAAATAATGATTTATTTAAAAATGCTCTTACTTTCAAATGCGGAAGCTGATTTATTTGAATTTTTTAGCAGCTTTTAAATAAAATACTGTAGTTTTAATATCATTATTCGGGCATCTAAAAGTAATTCAGTATTCGCTGGATATACAGGGGGGAAAAGAAAACAATTTTTTCCTCTACTTTTGACACACCCTGTAGGTTAATTCTGCTAGTAGATCTGCACATAATTAACTTTATCAAGAAGACTGATTTGTTTCCAATATTCTGTTTTTTTATTCACCACAATATCTTAATTTGTTTGTAAAATGTGACGGTTTAAAGAAAATGCAACATTCTTAATTTTTTTATTCAGTTTTAGCAGAGTAATACATAATTTTATAAACAAATCAAACAACTAATAATTATTACAAATTAATAAAGGGTATTTCCCCCACGAGCGCGAATAACTGCCCCAATGCGTCGTGGCATACCCTCTATTAGATGTCGAATCTCCATCTGGAGAATCTGATCCCATTCTTGGACCAAAGCATCTCTCAAAAAATTTAAATACTTGGAGAAGGAACTCGGTTACGAACTCGTCTGCCCATCATGTCCCAGACGTGCTCAATTGGATTGAGGTCTAGGCTACGTGATGGCCAGTTCATCCTTTGAATTTCTGTTTCGTCCAAATATTGAGATACAATCCTCGCAATATGTGGTCGAGCGTTGTCGTGCATAAACATGAATTCGTTTCCTATAAACGGTGCAAATGGATGTGGATCTAGCAAATCACGAATATATCGGTTAGCTGTCATTGCTCCGCCGCCAACAATGACTAAATCAGTACGAGCTTCCATGCTTATGCCACCCCAAACCATTACCGATCCTCCTCCATAACTGAGTCTTGTGGAAAAATTTGCTTGGTCAAACCTCTCGCCTCTTCTTCGGTATATTTTTTGACGGCCATCTGGAGAACGTAAACAAAACCTTGACTCGTCAGAAAATAAAATCTTACTCCAGTCGACATTCCAATGTTGATGCTCCCTGGCAAATCGAAGTAACTCCGGACCAGTTGCAGGTCTTCTGGAGCATAATCCATGGTCTCGTAATCGCGTTCGAATAGTTATTTCGTTAACAGCTACTTGGCGTACTTCTTCCAAACGACTTCGATCCATGACAGCAGTAGTATTTCTTTCTCGCAAAACGTTTAATGTTACAATATGATCATCTCGAGCATTTGTAGAACGTCGTCTGCCAGATCCTCTACATCTCGAAAAGCTACCAGTTTCATTGAAACGTTGTACAGCTCTCTGGACGCTACACCTTGTAACACCCAATATTCTAGAAACGTAATACTGAGACCTACCGTCTTGTACCAGAGCAACTGCTCGTGCTGCATCAGTAGGTGTTAAAACCATGATGTTAAATTAAATACTGATAATTAAACTGCAATTGCCAAGCAACGAATATTTGACAGTTGACATATTGTGAGTTGGTCACAGCACTCTACTTATTTTGTAGTTCAATCACCATTTCTAAAATGTTGCATTTTCTTTAAACTGTCACATTTCACAAACAAATTAAGATATTGGGGTAAATAAAAAAACAAAATGTTGGCAACAAATCAGTCTTCTTGATAAAGTTAATTGTGTGCAGATCTACTAGCAGAATTAACCTACAGGGTGTGTAGAGGAATAAATTGTTTTCTCTTCTCCCCTGTATATGCGGCGAGTACTAAATTACTTTTAGATGTCCGAATAATAACATTAAAACTACAGTATTTTATCTAGAAGTTGCTAAAAAATTCAAATGAATCAGCCTCCCCATTTGAAAGTTATAGCATTTTTAAATGAATCATTGTTTTGAATGGATCGAATTTTAAGTCGGTAAGTGTAGATCCGGTACTAGAAAGTGCAATTTGATAAGAAATTCAGAAAATATTTTAAATTGGCAACATCGCGGCCATACCGAGTTTAAGGTCCAAGGTCATTGACGACGGAGCTGAAAATCGTTTGATGTTTTACCGGGATTCGTATCTGTTCTCTTTATAATTATAATCTGTATCTGGACTGTATTTTATTTTCAAAAATACTGGAGATCTTTACAAAAATTACAATTAAAAAAATTGCCTATCAGTTATGAATTATACCTATTAAAAGTGTCATTGGAATTATTTTTACCTTATGCAACAATTCTTTTGTTTCCATGTGGTGTACCCTCAGATGCCTGTCTAAGCTAGTAGAAAAAATATAAGGTTCTAATGGATCGCAAACAATATTTGTAACACTTCCAGTGAAAGTTGTAAATGTTTTTATACACTTTCCAATTTTCATGTCTAGTAATTGCATGTATCCTCTAGTCGTTCCTACCAAACATTGCCTAAAACAGAAACAGCATAACATGTTAATTCATACATTATTGAATCTTCACAGTCCCACAATGCCTTTGACTATACTGACAATACAAATCAATCAATGAGTCAATTACATCCACCTGCATTATTATAATTTATAACAAATTACCTTTCTCTAAAGGCACTAGCAATTATTGTATAGCTTGCTTTTGTTTCCAGAAATTTTACTACAGGTCTTCTTTGTGTTCTATCATCATATAATAAAACATGTCCTTCTTTTGTGCAGCAGCAACTTAAATGTGGATCTTCAGACAAAAATGTAATGCCTCTTACTGATGTGGG
>CAJUYH010008062.1:0-16191 GCA_910591685.1 Galerucella tenella | reverse complement strand
AAAAAGTATATCAACCCATTTTTCAAAATTTATTTTATTTTAACATACATATAAAAAATTTAGACCAAAAACTATTATTATTATTATCAATTATTATTATAAATATTAATATTAGAAACACAATTTGTTGCATTCTTTGAATTTCTTAAAATTGCCGGTCCAGTGGAGTTATCTGGTGTTAACTGGTGAGTGAATGATGTTGATGAGGATGGCATCGTTTGCAGGTCACATAAAGATGACGATGAAAAGGTGACGGCAACAATATTAAGTCATTTGTAGATGAAATAATTTCATTTGATATATTCTTCTTATATCAAACCCGGGTGGTTTGATAGTTGTTTTGTGACACTACTTTAAAGAATTTACAAGGTTATATCAAAATATTTTCATTATTTTATATTTTCAGAAAATTAAAAATGCAACAAAAAGCTAGAAAACATGTTGATTTTATTTGATGGACTATTTATACACCTGGTGTAAGAATAGTTATACTTCCGAAGTAAAAAACTATCTAATAAGGTCTTAATTTGCATAATTTTACTTTCCCGCACTAGTGCGGGAAAGTGACACTTTCAAAGCTAAAATGCGTGCGGGAAAGTGGGTTAAAGCGCACGGTAGTAGAAAAAAATATTTTTCCATCAAAATATGCCCTGTCACATTTGAAAACAACCTTCCAAATGTCAAATCAATTCATCCATCCATTAAAGTTCTCGAATTGAAACATTTAATTTTTTAAAAGTTTAATACCCTGTATTTCGAAAAGTAAATGTACTGGACCCCTTAATCCTCATATCATTTTGTCCAATTTTACGAGAGGTATCTACATGCAAACGTTATAAGAGTCATATGAAAACACCGTGTATAAGGACCAAAACCAGAAAATGGAAAGGTGAGATTTTGAAATAACCAAACAGCATTCGTTTGAAATAAGAAAATATCGTTTGGAAAACAAAGCGAGATGGTGGATTATTTGTAGATGAAATGGTGCATAAAGTCGGGGAAGTTCACAAAAATTGGATTTATGTCCCAAGAGGGGCTGATAAAAATTGCAAAAATGCTTTACTTTCGTATTATCCTTATAAAAAACATTTCATTTCTTTTGTTGATAATTTTTTACTGAATATAGTTACCAATCAAATTACTCAATTTCAAGTTATGTGTCAAATTTCATCCAATTACCGCTGTATTACAGCGATAATTTCTTACTGAATATAGTGACCAATCAAATTACTTAATTTCAAGTCATGTGTCGAATTTCATCCAATCACCGCTGTATTACAGCGATAATACCCTACATGTCGTGTTTTCAGATGGTGTTTACTTTTTATTAAAAATTAATTAAACGTCAAACTGACAACTGGATTAAAAATGTCGCGAAGATTAGCTATTGCATCTAACGATTCAATTGATTTACCAATTGTACTTTTCACAACTGTAGTTTTAAATGAAAATGAAGACTATTTGATTGAAATTGATAAAGTTTGTATTTAAAATTATTAAACATCAGATTGGCAATCAATTTTTTGAAAGCTACAAAGTGAAAAATTATCTTATCGAATACTCCTCGGGTCTTGATAAATACTCAAAATTTTGTCGTAGAGAATCCTTCAAGCGTGTTGCTCAAAGATAATAGCCCTCGACCTGCGGCCTTGGCCTATTATCAAGCAACACGCTTTCAGCATTCTCTATGACAAAATTATCTCGGTATTATCAAGACCCTAGGGGTATTACTACTGATAATACCCTACATGTGGTGTTTTCAGTTTGGTGTTTATTTTTTATTAAAAATTAATTAAACGTCAAACTGACAACTGGATTAAAAATGTCGCAAAGATTTGGTTTTGCATCTAACGATTCAATTAATTTACCAATTGTACTTTTCACAACTGTAGTTAAAACCGCATTAATTTTAATATAGATTTAGTTTGCTCACATTGTTTATATGATTTTCTTGTATTATTTTTTGTGCTGGGACTGCTCCAGTTTCCAGACTATTCCTTCCTGATAATTTAAGGAAGGAAAAGTAAATAGAGAGCATTAAAATTTCTCCCAAAAAATGAGATAGACACGATTATCCAGTATAAAACAATGAAGGTACCTAAGTAGTATAAAGTGTAACTATCAATATGAAATGACAATAATAGACAAAGAGCTGGAAGGTCCCCTGATTTAACCCATCTTGATTTCTTTTTATAGACATACTTGGGAAGAAAAGTACACATAAATAGAAACTGATGATCTCAAAGAACGGATACGCATTGAGATTGCAAAAATAACTCAAGAAGAGTTGGCGGCTCGTCTTTAGCCGTTTTACGAAATTATGTATGCCTTTTATTTGGACCATAATGTATATTTAGCAGCAAATTAAATATTTATCATTGCTGACAAAGATTAACTTCGAATTATTATATTATTAGTTATGCATAAAATAGTAGAAGTAAACAGTGGCGACTCAAGAAACAAGACAATATTTAAAACACTCACATTTGGAACCATCCACGGCACAGTCTCCATCCCAATACCATTTTATCTGCACCATTTTCACCATTAACCATCACTAAAAACCGAAATCGACCATTTCCATTCACCGATCGGCGATTGCCACCACATTTATCTCTTAGTCAAAGGCATACTATAGTTTCCCTATGATACTGACTCCAAGTCCACTACGTTAGAGCAACCTCGAGCCAGTACCTGTGTTGATAGAGTAACTCACCTATCTAGAAAAATCGGTTGCATGTCATTCAAAATAGATTACATTTTAGAGTACTATATAAATACACATCTCATGTTGTAGTTTACTAAATTAAATGTATGATACAATTCGATTAGTATAGGGAAGATGAGTGTAACCCGACAGCCTTGTCCTTGTAGTTCGTGAAATCTTATACAATATTACCCAAATATCTATTAAATAATACAAAAATTAACAGATCTCCGCAAAATTCTAATTGGGAAAAGTGCAAAAATCAAAAATAATTCAAAGTTTAGAATTTAGAGATTTAGAGATTGGGGAAGTTGTTTTAAAAATGAAATTATTTAACATCAATCCGGTACAGTATCCAGATTAAGATTACTTGCTAGTGAACACTGTTAAAAATTAGTTCAACAGAAATGGATATTATTAAACAATTTTATTTTGAGTACCTAGATCTAATTTGGAAAAAAACTTGTTAACGAAAGTACAATGGGTCTATTGAATAAAAAAAAGTATTGGCTTCTACTTCCTCTTATTTAAGTATTTTCTTAGTATAAATTGAATAAAAAGTCAGGGACTACTTCATGTAAAAGGGCCATAAGCAAACTCTTCTGGTTTGAAGTAGTACTTAAAATTTAAGGATTTTTTCCAGTACTGGCTTATTTTTATTCGAATAAAAATAAGATTTGTCTTAAATTAGTAAGTTATAACTTGACGATTTTTAAGGTACCTATAAAGCATACTTTTTTCCTACGGTAGTTGCTAGTATATTGTTAAACATGGTGGACTTCATAAATGTTCGTAACAGGAAGAACTATAGGAAAAGAAGAAGCATCAGCCCAAGCAAATCTAAGCTCTTGTTGCGTTTTGAAAGTGAAAGTGTAGACTATATTTCGGATAATTTTTTACCAGAGAAAGATGAATCCAGAGGAGGTGCACTTGCATCTCGGTAGAAGATGGAGATATTCCTACGATATGTTAGTGATACCGGATTTCAAACAGGTATTGGTGAAGATTTTGGCGTTCATCATACTGCAAAACCATAAGTGAAGTAGCTGATTGTATATTATATATTGGATATATTGGATAACATTTCCATCTAATCTAGATGCCATGGAAGAAGCAATAATTAAATGGTCGAATCGATTTCAAATTCCTACAGTCATTGGTGCTGTAGACTGCACTCATGTTCAAATTAAAAAACCACCAGAATTTGGCGATGATTTTATCAACAGAAGAGGATTTGCTAGCATAAATGTGCAAGTAACTTGTGATGTTAATGAATTGATTACAAGTGTAGACGCTCAATGGCCTGGAAGTGTTCACGATTCCAGAATTTGGAAACAAAGTTCCGTATACGAAAATGTGGCAAGATTTCGGGGTAATTTCTGCCTTCTCGGAGATAGTGGATAGGGAATTGCTCCTTGGCTATTAACACCTTTTAAAAATCCTCAAAACCGAATTGAAGAATTATTCAATATCACTCACTCCAAAGAAAGAGTTGTAATTGAGAGAGTTTTTGGACAAGTAAAGCAAAGGTTTCCCATTCTAGAATACAAGATTAAAACATCTTTGACAAAAGTTCCAAAAATTATTGTTTGCTGTGCTGTTTTACATAACATTAGCAAGCATTTACGAGATGATTTTGAGTTTGCATTAGATGAAATGGAACGAAAAAAGTAAACACTTGTAAATATAAGTAAGTACTTATAAGTAATCACTCAAAATTCAAAAGATTTTTCCAGTATCTACTTTCGAGAGAGTTATAGTTTTTATTCAAATGAAAATAAGTATTAGCTTCTACTTAGAAGTTTTAGTTTTTTCTTATAAGTTTTATGACTTGCAAGTTAATACTTTTTTTTATTCAATAAACTCCTTTGAGTTAGCGAGTAGTCCAAGTACCTAATCTGGGCACAAAAAGTGTCTTTAGTGAAATATTAAAATTATTGAAGAGCTCAATAGAGATTAAAAATATGAAAATTAGTTTGTAAGTATAAAAAAAAGATTTTTTAAAACTACAAGTCAAGGAAATTTCTGTGATCACATATTGTACTATAAATACATGCATACAACGATTTGAATATTTGATTAACCACAAAAAAATTTCTCAGATCGAAAGAAAATTAAATTTATGATGAACAGTAAAATGTGAAGAATTGGAAACACCCGAAATAAGAAATTGTTGTCTGGAAGATCTCGTTGTATACCTAGTGCGTTCTGGAATTGAGTGTCTCAATATTTAAAAAATACTAATTCGACTCTAACTAAATTTTTGGTAAATGAATATGATAAGTGAAATAAATGTTTCAAATTTGGAGAAAAATTGAGTTTTTTAAAATTTTTCTGATTTAGAGTCAAATTGTGAAAAAAAAACAATTTCATTTACCTATTCATAACTCCATTTAAAAATATGATAGACTATACTCTATTTCTTAATGTCTGACAGCACAGTAGCCTCATTAAATATTCAAATAGTAATTTATCTTTTACAGAGCGATCCTAAGAATTTTACAAGTAAATACTAAAATTCTAATGCAAAACAAGTAGGTGTCTGTATTGGTTATCTATACATTCCTGTTTCAGCTCAAAATACAATATGGTAATAAAACTGAACAATGCCAGCTGAACGATAAATATTGCGGCAGTGGCGGAGATTACGATATTAGTTTATTCTGCTTATTTAATTAGATTCGGTCGACATTACAGTGGAAATAAAATTCATTCGTTCAGACCTATTAAAACAAGTTACATTTTCATTTTTATTAAATTAAATTAATTAAAGAAAATATAGTTTAATTTAATAGTTTAATTCGTGTACTTTTCGTCTTATTGTATTTTGCATATGTTCATCAAGGTCAAGTGTTTTTCTTCCAGTTGACTTTTTAGGTGGAGATATATTTCCATTTTTCCTCTCCCTTAGAAGCCTGTAAATAGTAGATTCACTAACTCCTGTCATATTGGAACATGTCGAAACTATATTTCTAACAGTAGCAGCCGGCATTTGATGTACAACAGCATCATGCACATTTAACACTACAGTCTTCGTTTGTAAGCTAAGCACGCTCTTACACTTTACTGGGGTGAAACTTGAAGACACCTTTCACAACACAGTTAACACTTATGGAACGTAAGCGACTCTGAGCAAAACAAATTATACAAATTTGGGCAAGACCAAGTTTCACCGTATATACCTGCAAAACGTCTAAGTAGTCATTAGGACAATCCCTAGTAGGACCCTATTGTAATGTTTCTTGGAAATGTTATTATCAACATTTCGAAAATCAGAGAGTAATTATCTGGAATAACAATTGATAAATGGCTTGTTAATATGTGTCCCAAAAATTGACTTGCGCCAAATTCTCAAGATAATTAATGAAATATTCAGCAAGAATAGTTGCGTTACAAGATTATTTCAAAAATAATGTATTGTTTTAACTGTATGTACTCTACAAATGTATGAAGGTCAGTTAGTTGTTTTAACTAACCGAATTTAGATTCATATTACCTTTATATATCAGATCGGGTATAAAATTAAATAGTAAATAAATTCCTTAGATGAACGGTGACGCTTATGGTTTACTACCTGACTAGCATCTGTGACCTTTTCGCGTTCTGTCAGACAATAAGAAACAGATAAATGTTTTTAAATTTGAAATGAAAATATTTTATGAATCAATTTTATATTATAGAGTTGATAAAGTTTATTTTTTATATTTTATTATTCTCATTTTAATAACTTTTTGTTTAAATTGAAAAATATCAAATTGTATATTGACACCCAGAACATCGCACCAGAAATCCTTTGTTTTTCTCTTCCTACATCATCCCTTCTGAGTTCTTCAGAGCAATCGGTTTTACCCTAGGTTTTACCTAAAGAATTATGAGTGTCCCAAAATTTCAAAAATTATAATTTTACAATAAAATTTTCATTAGTTTGCCTGAACAAATAAATGTCTTGGAATATCTCTGCATTTGAATTCAGCTATAAAAAAAATTAAATTTTTGACCAATTTTCCATTTTATATTATACAATAATTGATAAAATTAATTTATTGTATTGTATTCAATAAGTTCTTATATTGGAAAGAAAAATTGAATTCTCCAATAACTTTTCTCAGTAAATGATATTTTTTGTTTTATTCCATTATTCTTGTTTTGATAACTTTAAAATAAGAAATACTAAATTTTGATTATAACCCAAATAATTGAAAGATTTGCACACAGAAAGTTGAAGCGCTGAAAAAACTTCACCTGAAAAAGAACAAACACAAACAAAATCCACATAAAAATATCCTCTTGCTGGGGTGTTTCCAATATTTAATATATCAATTCAATTATTGAAAGTGAAACAAAAAATTGTAAATAGCAAAAACATTCCAGGCACACTTTTTAAATAACAAAAATAGAAAATTAATTTATAAAATTCCAAAAATGTTTAAATAGAATTCTGATATGGAAAAAATAATCAAAAACAATCAGAAATCGATGAAAAAATAATTAATAATCACTATAAAAGTTCAATATTTGGAAAGGAGAAATTTCTGAAATATAGACTGTTATTATTTTCACAATTATTTCTATTTTTGTTATTCGTTACAACATTCTCCTACCTTTAGGCATATCGCATTTCTTGAGCTGAAACGAGACCGGTAAAATCTGTAAAAAAAAGAAAACGGTATTAATTCAATATTGATTGTTGTAACAATTAATGAATATTTTATTTGAAATGAATTTATCGATACAGGAAGATCACCCTATATGTAAATATTGCCCGTTATCGTAACGTTTCAGAATATATAAATTTAAAATTTATAAAGTATGTTGAAAATTAAATTAAACCTTTAATTTTTACACACGAGAATTCTTGGCTTGTTTGCAAATTTGTGAGTTTACTGAAAATAAAATAT
This sequence comes from Galerucella tenella, assembly GCA_910591685.1. Classification (NCBI taxonomy): domain Eukaryota; kingdom Metazoa; phylum Arthropoda; class Insecta; order Coleoptera; family Chrysomelidae; genus Galerucella; species Galerucella tenella. Next base: position 8,586 of record CAJUYH010008062.1, on the reverse strand, counting down.
AACATCGAAACCCACCTCGTTTTATTAATCATTTTTTTAGTATATCCTGAGTAAATTTTATCAGCTACGCCAATGAGAAAATTAACTCGTCTTCTTCTTTTTCCCTTCCCATAACAAGTGGTCTCGACATTATATCTGGTCTCGACAGAATGTTATTTTTATAAAAAACACAGTTTCAAATGTCAGTACGGTTATTTTATTCAACAAAAGTTTAAGTTTGTTAAGAATCAGAATACATCCACAATTAAAAATTTAATATAACATTGGCTTCAGATATTCAATGTATTTATACCATCATCAGTAAAAAGTTGAGATAGGTCGAAGCAAAATATTTGTTTCAGCTGTTTCAGCAGGTTAGTTTTAATATAACGGTTGCAATTTCAAATGTACCTTGATATAAGCAAGTTTAAATTAATACAAATGAAATTATTGATGTATATTTTGCTGTAACGTTTCTTCATGTAAGGTGAATAAACTATTCTAATTAATATAATAAGTTTTATTTAATATTTAAATGAAGTTGTTTGTGTTTTGTGAACGCTAATCACTTTGTCCTTTCTAGGAATCCGGATCGGATACGAAGAAGAACACTTGTCTATTGTATATAATAGATAGTACTTTATAGTTTTGATTGGAAGCCCCCTGATTTTAAGAAGTGTTTATTATGAAAATAAGTGCTCACAAAATGTACCTTACCTATTTATTTAGTTTTCATGGTAGTGGTTCATACCAAATTTTCGATATCACTTCACTGTCACAAGTTATTATTTTGTTTTTTGAACTGCCAGCGAACGACGCTAGCAGAAGGTTCAAGACATAGAGAAATATAATATAATGAGAGTTGTCGACCCTGTAGTAACAGTTGGCATCACGTCGATCGAAGCGCACCAGGAAGGGTTGTTGGAACTAATTTTTGAGGGCGGGATATTTAAATTGGTTAATTGGGATTGTGGGTATGTACATCTCACAATTTGTCAAAAAATTGTTTATTATATAATTATTTCATTACAAAAAATTAAAACTTAATTAATTTTCAATAATGAAATGATTATAATTAATAAACAATTTTAAGACACATAAATTAGATAAATGAGAAATGAACACTAATATAAAATTTTTATTAAACTGCACATAATATAACAAATAATCTACATCTATATTATTATCATCAATTCATCGAACATTTACATATTATTAATCACAAAATAACATATTTTTACTAAACTTACATTATATTTAGGAAAGTTAATCTAATATCACATCCAATTGCACATTATTTTAAAATTATTCACAGAAACTGCAAAAATTTAAATAAAAAGGAGTTAGAAAGTAGATTCTCCATTTCTATGAAGACAGGAACAGGTCTGAAACAAAATAAATAAAATGCATTACCTTAAGTTACAATTTGTTAGGTAGATGAGTTTCTTTGAGACGCTATCATTATTGTTAGAAAAAATAAGCTTTCATTTCACAGGCAATAGCTACAGTATTTTCAAAAGCTTGGGTACCTACTATTATTATGTTCAACTACTTTTGGTAGTAGTGTATGATCTAAGGATTGCAAAGGTAAAACAAATCTAATCAGTATTTTGCATAATGAACCTGTAAATGCATTATTATTAAAATGATCTTTAAACAACCTTTGATCCTTTGATGTAGAAGGAAATTCTAAAATGTTGTACCTCTGTTCACTTTGATTAATATCAGATGGAAATTTGAAAAATGTTTTATTCTTACTACAAATTGCTAAGTGGCCAAAAATATTTACCAAGCAATACAACTATGACGTATTATATTTGGTGATTATATTTTAAAGGTTTACTTACTCTTATTTCCTTAATTAGGACTAAAATCCTTAATAAATTTGTGAATAAACTAATTTTAAATCCGACTTACCATTTTGTAGAATAATTATTGACACTTCCACTATGACTTTGACAAGCAGAAGCTAGATTCACACCAGCCAATGTATGATTGATTTTGTATATTTTCGTTTTTAATGACTTGAAAGTTGATATACTAAGATATTTCATAATATTTATCGACATTGAAGGATAAATAGTGAAGTGAAATGTAATTTATAACGTTTTAAACCATTTTATTCTATTTCCCTTTTGTAAAAAGTCTTGTAGTTCTCACGACCGAAGCGACTCGATGCGCGGGTCAGTTGCGCAGAAACGTTGTGCCTTATACCGCCTATACTTCAATCCGTCTCTTTTATTTTGTCTATGGTTCAAGATATACTGACTTTTCTTCCCAATGCATTTCTTATGGAAGCAAATTTCCCAGGTAACTTGATTTTTTGTAAAACTAACAAAATTCTGACATTTCCATGATATACGAGTCGAGTCAAAATTATATCTTCCTCAACATCATTAAATATTGTCCTTTTGGCGATTGGGAATTGAAAAGCACATTATGTTATAATTTTCCCCCAAGTTTCATTATATTCTGTCCATCATTAATCGCACAATGCCTAATTAAAACACATAGTTTAGATCATACTAGCTGTCACTATTCAAAAACCAAACTTTCATTTATTTAAACACTAGAACTCTAAATACTACATACAATTAGTTTTATAAACATGTAGTCAGATATTCTTTATACTTTGTGTCCTTTATTTTGGTTCAAAACTTGATTTACTTCTTTTAATATATACTTTTATGGATGACACAATATCTACCCTCAACCTTCATTTGATCTGCTTTTCCTGGTTTCTAAATCGTTTCAGGATATGAAATTTGGTCATAATTATTCAGTCCAAAGCTATATCTTACTGCAGCGAACTCCAAACTATTGCCATATATTATTGTAACAGTACTGCTTTTTAAAATTACCCTGTGTTCTCTTATATGGATAAAGATTAAAGTTCCTTCATGTACCCACTATTTTGTACTAACAATTAATTACTGTTGTTTGATATAAATTCACTCCTGACAATGTAAATCTAGTTTATGAAACCTGTCAAGTAATATAATTGTGTATTTCTTCAGAGCAACTATATTTATTTTTCAATTTTATTGGATGGAAAACTTTCTTCTCATCATCCACATTCATTTTCAATATTCAAGAAATTCCTTCTGAATGTATACACCAGTGTCTACATAAAACAATTTTCCCAGTTAAAATTATCTAACAAATTGAAAGTTTATATGGGTAAGAATTCAAAAATCATAAAACTAATTGGGCCATTGGATCAGTAATGGATATGTGTTGGGCAAAATTGAATTGCGGCTCAATTTTTATATATACCTAATAATTTTTTGTATGTTCTCTTTTTTTTAAATTGGCATATGGGGTCTGCATCACACTGATATTTAATAGCATGTATAGGTAAACTTTTTCAAAAAACTCCTAAACTTGTAAACGGTTGTTTTTAAGATGATTTACTAAACAAACAAACTCGTGGGAATGGACAAAGAATTTGCCCCAAGTGACTTGCTCTTTTAGCATCTGGTAATAATTCAAATTATACCGGGATTAAGCAAGTTAAAGAATGCTTTCTTTGTGCACAATGTGTCTATGGAAAAATTTGAGTAGAAATGTACGCAGTTTAAATAGACAAAATTTGAAAACAACTGCTTGATAGTAACATAAACAGTAAGGTTGTTTCTAGTTACTCCATATAATGCACACACTTACTAGTTGGTGAAAACAACAATTATTTACAAATACCGGCACACATCTTTATAGCCTAAATAATAGTGCAACTTTTAACCTGTAGCAAAACATTTTTAAAATTGTCTTTTGAAGGAAATTTTTTTATTATTAACAGGTAACAGCACAGAAAACTGCTTTGTCTGTAACATGGATTCCCCGAAGTCATTACATCATATGCTTTTTGGATGTCCCATTTACAGTCCTCTAAGACAAAACAGTATTTTTTTTAGAATGCTGGTACCTAATATGAATGATCTGGTTCACTACCTTAATTTTAATAATACACAAAATGGATTCTCTGAATTTACTGAATTAGATCATATACTTAATAGTATTATTAGTATTAAACCGAGTATTAAACCCACAAACATTTACACATGGTGAATGACCATCCATATACTTAAAGCTTTTGTATATTTTTCATCAATCAACAAAAATATCTGTGAACATAATTAGTCTATGCCAGAATTTATTTCTGATTATTAGGTGTGACATGTTAACATTTTTTAACAAATTACTTATTGTAATAATTTATTAAAGCATTTCAATATGGATAGATAGAGATGTATGAAACTTTAATAGATACATATGGATAAAAAATAAGATCTATAAAATAACAAAAAAGTGAAATGAAATGAAAAAGTTCAGGTATAGAGAACAATATATACAGTATGGCACAAATGAAAGGAATGTGATGCATAATTTTGCTAGTAGATGGACAGGAAAGCTTAAGGAGCTTAATGTTTGCAGACTTTTTCCCAGATACTAGTTTTCCTACAGGTTTCCAGGGGAAAATACATATTTTTTTTTTACAAATTCACTGATAACAATTTCCTTGTACTATATCGCACATAATAATATGATTCTTTTGAAAAAAATTGAGAGTTGCTCATATTTTAGTTCAAAATATTGATACCATCAACGATAACTTGCTTCTGGTTTATTCAATTTCGTCTCTTCCATTAATTAACACATTTTTTCAGTGGAAGACCATTAAAAACAAATTGATCCAAATATTTCACTTATTGTGCCTTTACAAAATGTCATTTATTCCAGTTTTTTTAGAGTGCCGGTTAATTTCGAGGACACAATAAAGAAAACCCAAAGAAAAGATTCTTCATCAAGATATTTTCGTTTTAAACATCCTTGTGTACTTAATTAAAAGTAGCAAATCCTTTCCTCCCCATAATTTCCCGTATTTAATTAAAAGTAATACAAAAACGATTTAATTCGCAAATACAGAGATGTGGGTATTTTTTCATTTTGGAGAAGGATCTGAGAAATTGAAAAACGTTAATTCATTTTTTCCATCAGATCTTTTCAATATGTTAAGAAGATAATAGAACTCACTATAATTTTCAAAAATTCATATCTTTCAAACCGTTGAATATTAAAACTTCAAAATTCGAGGTTTAAAACTAGAAATAATTATCTATGTGGGATGCATGTAATAGGATGAAAAAATGATGGTATTTCTGAGATACAGTACTCAAATTTCTGCATTAAAATTGGCCAAATGCTAGTTGGACTCGCGCACGAAGGGTTGCCTACAATTATCTATTATAATAAAAACATACAAGTGAAGTTAATATAATTTATGTACCAAGGTAGTAAAGTGTGATTCTTTATCCGACGAGTCTGAAATTATGAGACGTGGGAAGCGAGGCGAATAACAGGCGAGTCCGATGAAGAAACTTTACTGACGTGGTGCATACAAAATTTTATCGCCAACTACTCAGAATTGAGAATATAAAAAACTGAGGTAGATCTACCTATATCTCATTATATTTTATTATGACAAAGTAAACAACACATATAGAACAAATCTACTTATTATTTGTTATATTTAAATTGAAGGTACACCCTGAAGCATTTTCAAAGTTAATTCCTGAAGTCAAAGGAGTTCCAATAATAAATTGTTAGAAATAAATCGCAAGAAAACTATTATGGAGCCGTAATAGGGAGAAGCGTGACACTGACAGATGATGATTTTCGAGTAATGTCAAAGTCAAAATACTTTACCTGCCGCATATGTCACTTTACCTGCTGCACAGAAAAAAAACCTGCTGCATATGTCACTTCACCTGCCGCAAATGCGGCAGATAAAGTAAAGGAAGGTAAACTGTTTGTTTACTTCCGGCAATCAATCTGATAATTGACGGCTTTACTGACGGTTGGCGATAAGTAACTGTCAATAGCTGATTGATTTAACTTTTGTGATTCATATTCATATCTTCGCTTAGTATATTATTATAACAAATTTAAAAAAAACCATGGGGCCGCAGGGCGATCGGAACTCGCGATCTCTTGTTTAGTAGACATGCGCTTTAACAGTGATGAAAATATCTGAAACTTAGAAACTGCTTGGAAATCTTAACATAATACATCAGATAAACTTTATTAGTAAAAAACTGAAATAAAATACGGTGCTGCTCAATTTAACTGGACACGTAATTTGAAAGTATGGGATATTATTTCGTTTATCCCATAATTTTAGTAGCCTGAAAATAATTCTATAATTGAAGGCTTCGTGAATATTTTTATCTATTTTATTTTCTCAATTTTCATATCCTCTTAGTCTTAGTCTTAGTACGTCGCTGTACCCACAATAAGAACTCAGAACTCAACTCTGTGGTGGCTTTCTTAATTAGAACGTGCAATTAAACAGGAATTATTGTGGAATGTCTTCTTATTTCTTCTCAGAACTTTGCTTGCTTTTGTAATCAACGTTTCTTTTAATTCATTTTCGAAATTAAATTAAATTTAGCATTTTGGCTCAGCGAACTCTCATTTTCTTTTCAATATAATTAATTTAAGAATCGAATTGAAAAGGATTGGCCACAATAAGCACAAAATGATGAGACCTCTTTTTTGCAGAATCTCATTTCAGCGGTATAAAGGGTGAAGGATTTTATGCCAGCTGGTTTCTTTAGGAAATGTTCTTCATGATATCGATATGTAGGAGCTTTAATGCAAAGTTGAAATAATTCTGGTTATACAGGGTTTTACCTTTTTTTGGAAGAAATGCAAAAACATGTCTATTCTTATTTCAAAGGAGATGTCTCGATCACATCAATTGTCGTACATTCCTCCCCAATTCTCTGTGACTATAGATGACCATGAACATATTATTTTGACTGGTCGGCCATATTGTTCTGGAGGGCAACTGATCAGTTGGAGTTGAACCATGTGCTGTAAGTCAGTTGGCATTCAGGCAGACTTTGTAGAAAACAAAAATGTGTCCTACATAAGTGAAAAGTTGGCAGTTACAGATAATTCCAATGTAAGCCTTTACTACGGCACTAACTCTACTCAATTAAGTAAGCTATGTCTTACTTGGAGACATAAACAAAGCGACAAAAAAACTATTTTCAAGTAATAAGTACTTATCTACCGTAAAAATGCAATTGAACTTGTAAGAGTATACCACGAAAACAATAATTCTTTAAGTCACAGCTAAACAAATTGTATTGGCATATTAATTCAAAACAAACAGACACGTTGAACGTAACTAAATTTTAGAACTGATTCCAAAATGGCGATGACAAACAGGCTCTATAAAACTAAAATAAAAAACGGTACATTCAAAACCCATAGAATGAACAAAAGCGGTGTAGGGTTTTAGGACAAGTTGTTGCGGATCCAACTTTTAGTACAAGAGATTAGAATTATCTGGGCATCCCCAGATGCTTAACGGGGTCATGGTTAAAAGGGTGGTTGAAAGAACAACACAATAAACACTGGAAGAATACGACCAACGACCAGGCAAATACATGGGAAGAAATTCATAAAAGAACCATCAGAAAAAATGGCGACAGAACTGCTCTCAATGAGCAGGAACAAACTAGGCACCATAACGGTGCTACTTACGGGACATTTTCCCACAAAAGAGCACCTAAACAAAATAGGGCTGTACAACGGAGACCTTACATGCAGAAGATGCAAAAAGGATACCGAAACAGCTCTGCATATACTATGCAACTGTGAGTCGCTGGACCACAGAAGGCAGAAACTGTATGGTAGACCCCAAATGACTCCAGAAGACTCTTACAACCAACCAGCAAAGAACCTGTATGAGCTAATACAGGGAACGGAATGGCTGAATAGGTTGTAGTCAGAACACTAGGAGTATCCACAATAAGCCCAGGAGGCTGAGGTGGTACCGGCGAAGGGACGGCTCCTGAGAAAAAAAACAAAAAAACAGGCTCTATAAAACTAAAATAAAAAACGGTACATTCAAAACCCATAGAATAAACAAAAGCGGTGTATGGTTTTAGGACAAGTTGTTGCAGATCCAACTTTTAGTGCAAGAGATTAGAATTATCTGGACTCAACTTACTTTCGGGCAAATTTTAAAAGCCAATAAAATTCATCTCGATCCCAAACTTGAAGAGGAAGATCATGATTACTGCTCACAATTTTGTGAAACTATGAGTGAGCTTAACAAGAACCATGTTTTCTCTTGAACCTTTTTGCTCGGATAAATCTCAACGGGACTGTCAATTGGCATTTTATTTTATTTACTTTATTGACAGTTTCCTGTAAAGCGTGTTATCAATAGATGTCCGCTTGGTCATCTGGAGGGAGTTCGAGAACGTCATACTGGTTGAAATTTTGCACTTGATTGGTGGGGGTAAAGGGCGATCGTAGTGCGACGCTCCATCGAATAAGTTCTCGAACGGATTTACCTCTGTGGTTCTTAACTATAACCAATTCAATATTAGAACTAGTTTTAAATCGAATAATACATTGAGATCAATACTAACAAACCATTTGTAGCATTTACATTCCTCCTGACATCCCTCTAAATGAAGAAGACCTAACCGACCTAATTTTTCAGCTCCCCCACCCTTACATCCTTGTTGGTGACTTTAAAGCACACCACACCTTATGGGGCTCCACCCGTAATTGCTCTAGAGGCAA
>CAJUYH010008061.1:0-16193 GCA_910591685.1 Galerucella tenella | reverse complement strand
AAAGTCACAAACCTATCAGTAATAAACTGTTGAAACATTTACGTCATAAACACAAGCATTGGCAACTTAACAGTGAATCGGCTGTAAAGTAAAATTGGAAACGTAATTATAACCACAGCAATTTTACGCATAAGTGAAAATAACTTATAGGTAATATTTACGTGAAACTAATGGTGATTATTACCGCCAAAATTTTACTTATGAGTAAAAATAATGTATAAGTGATTCTAAGAGGAATGTTTTCGTAAAAATAACTTTAATTGTTACTGTTACGTTATAGGTGATACTCTAAGTAAATCATTCGTATTATTGACCTTATAAATTCACTCTGTTGTATGTTCTTACGATAAAGGTATTATTTTCGTAAAAAACACGGAATTATTACCAAGGATAGGTTATAGTTCCTAAGACTAGAGTATTTATGACTTAAATTGTTAGTTGGGGCGCTAAGAGTTTTAACAGGGATCCTAACGGGACATTGTCGTTTGAATGGGAACTGGAAAAAGCTCAAAATAGTGGAGAAAGAAGAATGCAGATTTTGTGGCATGGAAGAAGAAACCTCTATCCACATACTTTCCAACTGCACAGCACTTCAAAATCCTAGAGCACCTGGGAGATTACTGGACAGAAGAGGAACATTTACCTAAGTTGAAGTCTGGAGACATCCTAAAATTCCTGAATGTCACCCCGAAATACATAAATACATACATAGTTAAACTATTTCACTATTTCTGAATATTTTGATGGTTTTAATACAAAACTGTGAAGATATTGCTGAAAATATTCAATTCTAGACTCTTTATTTTGTGGAAATGGGATGTTTCCAGAAGCTTCTCATTAATAAAGCAAAAGTTTGTATTGTTTTGCGAAGGATACTTTCAACAAGTTTTTGTTAGAAGTTGCATTTACCAAATTACTAGAAAAGTGGATGTTAATAGTGAAGTATTAAAATAAATATGAAATATCATAGAAAATTTGGGCATTGTACCAACTCTTTTTTGAAACGCTAACGCTAATTTGTATCCTTACTGTCAACACCCATTTTAAAGCTGCTCAAAATCGTTGCTTCCCTAATAAACAATTTTTTTTTATTCATAAAAATAATTTTTATTACTCAGAATACATTAATGATAATATATAATATGAATAGTTGATATATTTAAAGCATTTTTCAATATCTTACAAAATATAATAGTACTATTTTCAATATCAACTTCTCCTTGCAGCTTTTAAAGTTAAAAGTGATGAAATTCAAATCAATTTTCTATCGCCCGATTTTTCAAAGCTACTCTCAATAATTAAATCCTCTTAGGAAACTTGACTTTTAACGCTGTAAACTTGAAAAATGTTGCTGCTGCTACCGTTCTCATTAAAATCATAATTCAGATTTTTTTTTTAAACAGCGATGACAGAGATAGGTCTTTTAAGTATTTTCCGACGACGAACAAATTTCATAATTTCTGTTTACTTCGTTGATAAACGGAATTTTTCGTTAGTGCAATAATAAGATTAAGTTTGTGAGTTCTCTTCAATTGAAAATATTACAAAATTAGTTTCCTAATTGGTTTCTTCTTTTAATATTAGGTCCAGACCAAGCAGACAAAAAGTGAAAACGATTTGGAGACTAGCACGACAAGAAAGAACAATTTTTCAAGGCTTATTTTCAGTTCACTTGTCCCCGATTTTTTCATTTTCTCATAGTTTTTTTTTCTCGTATACTGGCTGTTAATTTTCTTCCCAACATCATCTGCTGGGCGTATATTAAATGCTGTAAAAATATCTCTTTATGCATCCGCTTCCTTATAACGATTTTTGTACTCTTTATTCTTAGGGTCAAATAATATTGGATGCTCTCTATCAATTTGCAAGGCATTTTTACCAAAGACAAGGTACTTATCACAACAACTGAACTAAATTCCTTATTTTTCTGGCTCTAGAAGCAGAATATAAAAGACAGTCTTCAATTCCATGATGACTTCAAACCAAACTCTATCAAGGACTTTCTTTGTTCTCTTTTATTGTCTCTTCCAACCAGTTTCTTTTCCCATCTGTATCTGTATCTGTAGAGTAGGGAGGATGAGTGTAGGCTCACAGCACTTAGGCCACATGTGACCCTCCCAAAGAGTTGTTCTACTAGGTGGACAGGTCACTAGGAGACATCTCCTTTATATCGGCAGGTGTAGGCCAAGACTCACCGAACACACACTCTCTTATTGACGATAACTCCGGACACTCGCATAGGACATGTCTGACAGTTTCATCTTCCTGTTCACACATCCTAAATAGAGGTGTGTCCTCTATCCCCATAGTATGGAGGTGTTTCCTTAGTTGACAGTGGCCAGCGAGAAATCCTACTGTTGAACGTAGGTTTTTCCTGGTCATCGTCAAATATTTTTCTTTCTTTCTTTCCAGGGTGGTCCAGGGGATCCTAGCAAGACTGCATCCTTTGATTCCATCCCATATCTTAAGGGATTGAGCATAGGTGTAACGTTTGGCTAGTTCAGCAATTTTCTAAGGTGTCATGGGGTCCTAAAATTTTTGAGTCCAGCCGCTTCCCTTGTCTTTTCCCATATTTACATCTTCAACTTTCTCATTCTGAACTCTGTTCCGATATTTGTTCCGATATTTAAATTAAATTTTTTGAAACTTTACATTCATCAATGCAAATAATTCAAATACAAAACGACACTGCGTAATTAAAAAAAAAAACATTTTTTTTCCTTCAAAAGTCTGTTTACAAGACATTGTGTTTGATATCTGATTTTATTTGTGTTTGAATGTTCATTTCCTTGAGAATATTTGGGTAAAGCGTAAATAAAAGACAGCTGTTGGTATTTTTATTTCTTGTAAACACCCAGATCAGGCTTCCGATATAACAGCCATCATCATTTAAAAAAAATGAAGTAGTAATTAAACCAGTTTCCTAAATAATTCCTAAATAATTTTATTTTCTGTGAATTCATTATTTTTTAAATTTATTCTATATCATTAACTTTATCGAAACCCGCGATATAATCTATAAAATTTAAAGAAAAATATTTTTGTTAACCTAGAACACTGAGACAAGCCCTTAAGAGCTAAAGGCGGGGTCCTTAATTATATTAAGCTTCCGCTGGTAAAGGGATAGAAGCCGAATTCTACAACTCAATTTACATATTTGATTCGATGCTGTAACAAACAATTGAGCGAATAACTTGTTGACCTACAAGATCTTTCATTGTTTTGGGTAACAAGGTTTTGGTTAGGTTGAAAATTTAAAACCGTTCATATTAATTATATATCGGTGGATAGAGTAACCCCAATTATACCTCAATGATTATTTTTAATTATCATATCTCCATTATGTACAGGGTTATTCATCATAAATTACCCAGCCCCTATCTTCGTTATTATTACTTTTAGAAAAAAAAGTCTCATACAAAAGTTGTTGGGTTACTGCTGAATTTTCTTAATATTCTATCAAAATCAGTGGCGTGCGAATTTAAGTGGATACAGAAAATAATAGTTCTTTATTAAATGGGACACCCTGTATATTTTCACATTTTTGGAATGGACTTTTTTTTCTGATTTCAAAAATATATAATATGTTACCCCTACTTTGTACCGTTTTTGAGTTATGAAATGTTGAAAATCTGAGTTTTAGTAATTACTGTAAATATGGAAGAGATAATTTATCAAAGTAAGCTATGAAAATGACAACTAATATGTTTGATAATTAAAATTTTTCAGATAAAGTAGTAAAGTATCTCGGAAAGTATTTGCACCAGGTTAAGGGGATAAAGTATTGATAGTGTCCAAAAGCTGGATATTAATTTCAACCCCAAAATTTCAGGGGACAATAAGTAGACTTTGAGACATACCTTATGTTTTAAATAACAGTACTATCACTCAGTACATTTTTTATTTTGAAAAATTGTATGATTCATCCAATACCAATTTATTGTCTAGTCATTCTTACATCTAAATTCGATTTTCAAAGCTTTTGTTTCGTATAGATATTACAATGTAATTTAATCAGTGAAATAAAAGCGGAGACTTACTTTATCGTGATGAAAATCATGCCAAATCATTTGTATAAACGTTTTTAATTCAATCGTAGTCATTCATCAATGACAACTGAGTTTGTAACTCATTTGTTAAGGGTTAGCGTGAGGAACGGAAAAAAAGAAAAATGTATACAGTGGAAAATTTGAAGTACCTACCTACTCGCCTATACAACAGTTTTTTGGGATTACAATCCCTATTTGGAAGACTTTCTAGAACAAAAATGATGTAACATCACTTCTTTAATAAAAAGTTCTGAAGGTACTTTCGTACTTTACTTTCATTTCCACTCCCAATATTTTGGGTTCAACAAATGGCTCAAAAATGAAAGAAGGCTCACGATGTGGAGTTTACTCCAGAGCAATAAGCCTAAGGATCAAGTGGGGAATAGAAAACAATACCAGCGTGGTTCGAACAGAACTGGCTGGTATCTCAATTGCCGCAAAAGAACTAAGCAGAAAAGGAATTTCTGGCAAAAACATAACAATCTGCACTGATAATATTCAAGCCCTATTAGCCTTGAACAGACAACGTGTTATATCGGGGCTAGTACTATAGTCTGTACAGAAAGTACGAGGAGTAATAAACCCTAATTAAGTATGCAAAACCTTCACAGGGAGCACCATGAAATTTTTGATAAATCTCTTACTTTAAATTACATTTCTTCCGTAAATCTAAAAACCAGGTAGATCGACCCCGTATTTGTTTCAGTTGTAGCAAAGTTTAGGGTTTCTTCAATGTTAAAGGATTAGCACATAAGCAATAACGCAATGCAGTGGTGTGTATTTTGGGAAAAAAATACGTTTTAAACTATAATATAATAAAAAATGAAAAGAAATAATTATTGGAATACATTTATTACTTACATTTTATTCTATATCCGACTCGGAAGAGGAAGAATCGTTGTTGACATTAATAATAATAGGGTCGATTAAATCATCACAAATATTGTCAATTTTCAACATATTTGCCTCTACTTTGATAACATGCTCGATACAGTTTGTCCAATTTTCATTACTAACATGACTTACAGCACTCTCAAACAATTTCACAACATCGTTTATTTTAAAAGTAGTATTTTTTTTCCAACTTCCCCCTTTACCTGAGCCCATATTAATTCTATGGGATTAAGTTCACAATGATAAGGGGGAAGTCGAAGAACTGATATACCACGAGAAGAAGCCATTTCTTCTACAATGTAGGTTTTGTATTTATTCTTGTTCATTTTTGCAATTCTGTAAAGTTCTTTTCTTAGTGGATTTTTTGGAAACTTAATATTTTTCGAAATAAGCCACTCCATTCGTTCAATACAAAATGTACCTTACGGTATACCCTCTTAAAATATATTTTGGTGCGTCTATGAAATCTACTTAAATGAATGATTTATTACTCCTCGTACTTTCTGTACAGACTATAGAGTGCCACCAAGATTTCGCTAACGCCTCGGCAGATAACAATATTATCCTGAGGTGGGTTAAAGGGCACGACAGGAGTAAAGGTAATCGCATTGTCGATTCTTTAGCCAGGGAAGCGGCTGGTCCAAAAATTTTAGGACCCACTGACACCTACGGCCTAACGACTTGAAAAAATGCCCCCTTATTTTTTTGAGCTTGATTTCTATCCTTAAAAAATTATCGAAAGTACGAAAAGCAGCGCGCGGTTTGAACGTGACTTCACTCCTCCATCCTTCGTGACGTCAAAGAGCCTACGACCTTGAAAACGACAGACCGTTATTTCCATAGGATTTGTGAAGTTTGCTTCCCTGGGGTGCGTTCATAAACAAATGTACAAAGTAATACTTTACTCTGTAATGGAATTGGTTGACATTCGAAATGGAGCACATTGTAGCCCTTGATTTATGAACGCATTATGGTAACATAACTGTCAAATTTCAATTAATTAATCACACATCTCGTCTAGTTATAAAATTTGTAAGTTTCGTTGTTGTTGTTCGTTTAAACAACTTTGTTTATGTTATTTCATTTTCCTCTTTGCTTTTATATCGACTATGATAAACCAAAAAAAAAGTAAATCTGTAACATTGGCAGCTTCGTCGATAGTGACGACGAAGAAGAAATTTCAATAGTTTCTCTTGGAAAAAAAGTTGCGCCACAACGAATAGATAATTATGTGGAGATTGTATTGGAACGGTTTCTTTCTTTTAAAAATATTGTATTTGTACTCTCTTGTTCCTAGGTAACCGGTAACTCGATAAAATATTACCACGCTCTAGAAATGTCTACATTGGAAATGTCAAAATGTTTTCATGAACGCTAGGAAAGTAGTCACAGCGTAACAAAAAATTCATTCATGAACGATGCTTGTGAAAAAAGTGTGAGAAATGAGTACTCTGTAACGTTTATGAACGCACTCCTGGTTTTTGATTTTGACATCTCATGTAACCTCGAATTTGATATTGATCTTCTCTTTCATTTTGGATTATTTGTTTTTGTTGAAATAACAATATATTTTGCACAAGCAAAATATTTATTTACGTTCCTCGAGATTAAAACAGACGAAAATCATGGTTTGAAAAAGCAAAAGCTCAAAAGAAGCTGACCATAACGAGGAAAATTTGCTGTTTCTTCGTTGGATATTTTGAGCTCGGCCGTAGCCGTAGCAGTATTGGGCCAGCTATTCTGACAAATACTGTCAACATAACTCCAGACCTCATGACGTCACTTGCCCCAAGGTCTAACGCGTGTTCAAGTTACCCTAATATTTGTTTAACTTCCTATTCAGCTTTGTGACACGTATATTCAAAACAAAGCTGCACAAAGTGAAAAATTATCTGTAAGCTTTCAAATAAAATATTTGTTTTGAGATTTAAGCATCTACTGAAAAGTCCCATTGCGGAACTAGCCAAACGTTACACCCATGCTCAATCACTTAATTAAGAGATGGGATGGAATTAAAGGATGCAGTCTTGCTGGGATCACCCTGGGCGACCCTGGGAAGCTGGCACCGAAGAAAGATTTGACGATGACCAGGAAAAACCTACTTTTAACAGTAGGATTTCTGACTGGCCACTGTCAACTACAGAAACACCTCCATACTATGGGGCTAGTGGACACACCTCTATGCAAGATGTGCGAACAGGAAGATGAAAGTGTGTGTTCGGTGAGTCTTGGCCTACACCTGCCGATATAAAGGAGATGTCTCCTAGTGACCTGCCCACCTTCCTGAGAAGGACAGGATGGACGATGACCTAGGAGGACAACTCCTCGGGAGAATGTACAATGGTCACATGTGGGTCACATGGGTCACAAGTGTTGTGAGCCTATATTCACCCTCCCTACTCTACAGATACATATACTCCCAATATTTTAAAAACTTAATTCCTCTCCCTCTATTGCTAAAATTACAGAGAATCTTTAAATCAGTTTTGCAGATTATTGATTCCTCTTTCCCCCCTAACACCTACGCTCGTGCTGATCAACGCCGCAGACTTCTGCGAGCGTCTGTTTATCGGCTTTTCACTTTTTTTTTTCATTTTGTGTTCGCGACTCAGCATCTAAGAGCATTTCAAGTACGGTTAGTTGACGATTTGAAAGAAATAATCCAATTTAGAAATTCAAGTGTCAAAATAAATTATTGGTAAAATGCAATTAGATTATTTATTTGACCATCGAGAAGATATTTTTTGTACTATTTTTTATAAAAATTTATAAGACACAACAAGAATTGCGTTAACACAAAAGTTTTTATTTTTATCAGTTCTAGTTTTGAGAAAATTGTAATTATTAATCAAAAATAGTAAGGGAGCTTCGCATACACTTACATTTTTCTCTTCTATATCATTATCTTAATAATTTTCATACCCCAAAAAACCCCAAGCCCTACAACCATGTCACTCCACGTCTCTTTCTGCAACGAACGTTTTTAACAGTCAAAAATTCTCTCTCCTACTATTTTTATCATGCACAAAACAAACTCCATCGACTACCCATGTCGCTACTAATAAATTTCAATTAATAAACGATTATTTTTCAAAATTTACAATCCCCACATCGTAGAAACTCGATGCCTACTTCCAGTTTGTCGAACTCGTAATATTTCTGCATCAATTCATCGCCTTAAAGTGATCTCTTGGAAATAAAAAAAAAACTCGAAGCCCTATAATGATCCAAACGTGTTTCAGTTACGTGCCGAGACAATTTTGAAGCATAGACCTATTATTGAAGCAGCACCTACATCCACTATACTAATATACGACGAAGTTTAATGCCATGCTAGAGAAAAAGAGTTTTTTTAGAGAGCTAGAGGTGGGATACAAGTTTACGACAGTCATAAAATCTTTTTTCTACGATTACTAAACAAAGTAACAAAATCAAACTGGAAAGGAGATGGAGCAGCATTTGTGGGTAACCTGTAGCACATTGCGCTTCGAAGCAACTAACTGGATTAACAAATTCCACCTCCAATAACGAAACTCGTCATTTTCAACATTATTTTAATTTGAGGTATGGTCAAGATTTATCGATCGGCCTGTAGCTATGCAACCAGCAGATTTGCTATTGGCCAGTGCGTGCGTTTAATTTTATTTGTGTTTAGCATTAATAAACTTTTTTGTGATTTGGAATAGTGTAGTGTATGGAAAGACACTTCATAGCCAAACTAGAGAAGTGATTGCTAATGTTTATTGGTAAATGGTAATATTAATAACTTTATAATAATTAATAATTGTGATAATCTTTTTACTTGTTGGTAACTTGGCCCAAACATAACAAGGTCATAATTTATAGAAATGTTTCATGTAACGATTTAAGGTAAACATACTTTGGTCTACTGACTGGCCGGAATGAAACATTAAACATAGTTTTATATCTTTGTTTACTTGTTTTTATAGAGTTTACGAAGAAGAAAGGAAAAATAGCTCGTTCACTTTACCGCTTAAACGCAAGCTCGATCCAGTATCCCTTTATACAGGAGTAAAAAAATGCAAAGGGAAGATCAAGAAATGCCAAAGAATGATAAATAAATGTTTATGTAAAAACTAGACAGTTTAATGCACTTCAAAACTACACAGTAAGCTCATTATTGTGCATTCCTTATTATGCATGTTTAGTAACTTTGGTTCTTGTCTTTTTTCATGATTTAATTTCAAAAAGCAGTAAATTGTTCTTATGTTCTTTTTAACTTCCTCCATTTTAATAAAATATCCAAGAATTATCCACTGAACATCCCATTGTCAAAGAAATCCATCACTCATCACCATATTTATTCCCTAAACACCACAGTCACCATTCATTATATGGATACCCTCACACATTGGTATACCTGGAAATGAACTGGCCGATCAGCATGCCAAAACATCGTCAACTACTGCCCCAATTACTACTCATATCCAAATTTGCAAGGATGTTAAGGCAGAAGCAAAAAGACTCGTAAGATATATGTGGCAAACTCACTGGAGCTCCACCAAGAAATCCCTACTATCTATCAAGCTTATTCTCAACAGACCTCTGTATATTGACCCCATTGGACTCTCTAGACAAGAAGTATCAATACTACGAAGACTTCGAATAGGTCACACCAAACTCACACACAGCTACTTAAAGTCCTCAAGCAACAGACTTTCCTGTCAAATCTGCCAGTGCCCACTTACTGGTTGATTGTCGCTAATTAAGCACAAGCAGACGACAACATAATCTCAAATCCCAGCTGCAAGACATCCTAGGGGACCCAAACAAAATCGAGAAAACACTGAAATTCTTAAAAGGTATTTCTCTCTATCATAAACTTTAAATTATTTTTTTAAGCATTTTAATCATCTGTAATTACTACTCTTTACTGTAATCACCATGTGCAAGTGGCCATAGTTGCCGAGCACGTAAATTGAATAAAATAAAATAAATAAAAAGAAATAATAATGTTTTTGCCCTGGAGCAAAAAACATTAAACAATGCTTTTGTAATAGTTAGTCTTTATGTCTTCATATCCGATTGTTTTTTCAAATATTTTTTCAATCTGATTAATCCCATCTCTAGCCTACAACAGATACCGACTGTATCAGACTCTCCCACACTTTGTTTACGTTTATTTACGTTACAACCACAAGCGGCATCGACCTATAGTATAGTGAGATCTGAATTATGAAGTTTGGATGATAAATATTGATGATTTTATTAATTCCGCGGTAAAATGTAAAATGCTCTGGTCGACCAGATAATATATCCTCCAGAGATTGAAAAGAATTTTTGTTTGTTTGGGGATTAGATTATATTAATCTGGGCTTACGAGCTTCTAGTCTAGTAGCTTCTAGATCACAACCTTTGCAGATCTATTGTGTTGGATCTAGACCCGTTGTTATTACTAGACTCCTCAGGTTCCCTATTTATTTGTCTAGAGCCGTTGTTATTAGTAGATTCCTCAGGTCCCCCATTTATTGCGATTGTTCGGGGATGGTATCGCGTCCAAAACAGCCAAAAAATCTTTTTTTTATGCAAAATTGCATGCTGCATCAAATGGCTTAAGGGTCATAAGCTTAAAACCAATAATATGGAGACATGCTATACACCGGTCGACCAAGAAATGTGACATGAAAAAGAGAAGAGTGACTTTGGGACACTATAGAGAAAATGAATGTATTTGAGAGACGAAAAATCTCTTATGTATAAGAAATTCCATGCTAAATATAATCGCGCTGACTTGAAAGAACTAAGTAGAGCGGTTATTGAAATTTATGGACGGTGGTTATACAGTAATAACCAATAGTATGGAGTAATGTTAAGAGAAATAAAGAAGGAAATTTATTTCGAAGAATATCCTTTCCAAAACGAGTTTAAACACTCCACCGCTTCCTGATGCAAACTAACTTGGTGTATAACCGATGGTCTTTGTTGTCGTAACTCAGTTATGAATAAATAACCAGTTTCATATCGGATCTACGAGTAAACTTTATTCCTTCATACACATATTCCTCTCTCCTCTCGAATTGAAGTTTGACTTTACACCGAAACTTTGGCCTGGCTCTAATTGAACCGCAGTTGAATCACCTAAAACCTGATAGATCTGTATGGAATATTTATGGAATTTATAAGAGGTTTTCTTGGTTAACAGAAATTGCTGGTGTTGTCTCCAGAACTAGGACTGGGATCAGGAACTTTTTTTAAGGGTACCTCAGTTTTACTTATGTTGTTCATAGAACGAGTTTATGAGAAAAGGACCGTTCAAGTATTACGTGAACACCATAGGAGGTAAGGGGGTTCTGCTTTATTTATTTTTGATGACATGGGGGTCTAGATACACATTTTCTGTAGTACAGGGAATGAAGCATTTCACCTGGCAATTTTTTCGTCCAGCATGGATTGACTTGAAATTTTAACAGAAGGTAGGTGATAGCCCAAGGATCAAAATTTATATCGAACCGAAGGGCGCTAAAGCATTGGGGGTGGTTGCCACCCCATCTCGGGGGGTGAAAATTTTTTATTACATTTTAACCACAGGAATCGATTGAAAAAGTGATTCTAATCAAAAAATGTTCTATACACTTTTTTTTAAATCAATATTCTCTGAGAAAAAAAAAATCGACGTTTTTGATATGTTTTTTGCGGATAACTCGAAAATTATGCATTTTATCGAAAAAACTGTTGAATGCAAAATTGTAGCTTTTAAAAAACAAGCAAAACCCTTTTTTATAATTTTTCTAAAACCAATAGGAACCGAGATATGGCCCATCAATGATTAGCTTTTTTTCCCAAATGCAAAATGTGATAGATTCAAACTCAAATACCGGAAAAATGATGCATTTTTCGTAGAAAACTCATGAAATCTTTTTCAAAGAGCATAATTAGACCTTCCTTTTTAGAAAAAAGATCTGTAGCATCAAAATTGAGTGAATTATGACAAAAATAATGTCAGTACTAAATTTTTTATACAAAAAATCGGTGAAAACAATCCCCTAACTACCCCCCTAATTAAAATTGATCTTTACCCTTGTGCAATTCTATTTGTACATGTATGGTTAATATGTCCAAGAAGTTTAACCAATTTAAAATTCACAGTTTTCGAAAAATTGTGGCTTAAAGTAAAAAGTTATTCTTCATAATTTTGTATTTTTTACCCTTTCTTTCATAATAACTCCGAAAATATTAGAGGTACAAGCAAAGTTAAAAAACGAAATTGTAGCTTTTTTTATGACAAAAATTTTCCTGTAAGTAGATTTTTTGTACAGTTTATATTTGACGAGATATAGCCGTTTAAAACGTATGTTTACGCACGAGCACCACCTTTTTTTAGGCCTTTAAACTCACCCCATTTAAAAACGAAAGGGTCTAAAGGGATTTAACTTACAGATCCTTGTAGTTCTTGAAAAACCCTACAAAATAGTTTTTGAATAAACTTTTTATCATCAAAAATGAAGGAAATACGTTAAAAAGAAGTTGGATTATATTGCAATTCCACTTGTTCTGGGTGCTCAAGTGAAGACTGCAATAATAGTCCACCAGTGATCGAAGAAGATGAAGATGACATCGACCACGATGAAGATCAAACTAATGATACAGATATTTAAAAATCACATTTGTATTTGTATTTGTATTTGTATTTGTATTTGTATTTGTAATTGTAAATGTAATCATTTATTTATGTTAATCTATGTGAAAATACAGCGCATTTTTATGTTAATAATTTTTTTTTGTACTTAAGCCTACTTTTTTTCAATTTATATCTATTACAATTTTTAATTTTTGACATTTAGGGGTAGTTTTCACCCCTAAGAAACAATCAGGGTTCGTCGGCATGACATGATATATAAAGCAGAGGGTGTCTAATATACTATTTTTGAAGGTCTTTATCCTATTTTCTTGAATCTGAAATAGTATCAATAAAAAAGAGAGTACATTAAAAGAAAAATGCAGCACCAATGTTTACATAAGCATGGGAGAGCAAGGGGGGTACGAGCTTTGATTACTTTGGCTGACAAATGGGAAGGGGGGGGGGGGGTAAATAATTGTAGTATATCTGCCAACGAAATATTTGAACGGCCCCTAAAAGAATAAAATCATTTTAATTTCCACATTATGTTGTTTTGCGTATCCACTTTTCGCGACCTATGTAATATATAATTTTCATTTAAATGTATATATTCAATTCGAACCTCACCACCATATAATATCCAATTTTCTAGTTTCATATTCTCGCGGTCTGTTATTTTTATTTTTTATTTTTCGGTTAGAATTTGACACGTCACTCTCGAAACAAAAAGAAAAAAAAAACATATTCGGAATGCATTCAACGCCCCAGTTCATAACACAATGACTAATAAAAATTCATGAAGGATGTCGACGAATACACATCTTCCTCGAGGAACAATTCAGGATATGGGCATTATTATATGATGTCCAGGGCCTTTTGTAGGTATATCCGGAATTGCATCGAATATCTCGAGGATCTAGTTCCTTTCTAGATCGCATCTCGGGAATATTAAGCCAGTTCTTGGTTCAACCAAAGGACTAGACAGATATGTTTGTATAATTTTTTTTATATCAACAAAAATAATGAAAAAATATATACAGGGTGTCCCACGACGAGTTAAAACTATCTGTATATGGGAAAATACTTATAGTAAAATCATGAAAATTCGTACGTTTCGGTTTTCGGAGAGGTTTTCGAAGATGGCAGACATCCGGTTCTACCGGAAGTCGACTGTAACTTTGTTATTTTAAATGGAACACCCTGTATATTAATACACTTTTAAAATCTACGTAAAATTTTAATATATTTTTGTCTGAAAACTTTTTTCTAAAAATGCATACTTTTTGAGTTATTGATTTTTTGTAAAAAATTTGGTACCTACCAACAGGATGGAGCACCATGTCACTGTAACAGAAATATTCGGGATTTTCTCCTCGACACTTTTAACGGTAAAGTGATCGGGAAGCGAGTTTCTTTGGCCTCCAAGGTCTCCAGACATTACCCCTCTAGACTTTTTTTTGTGGGGCTACTTAAAAGAAAAGGTGTACCTTCATAGGACATGTCAAGATGTTGATCATCTTGAAAGAATCATTAGAGAAACATGTGAAGCTATAACTCCAGATGTAATTAGAAATGTCATAAAAGAATGAGTTTATTAATTTTTTATCATGTCTTATTCCTTTATTCAATAAATAATCTAATTAATAATATCTTGTAATTTTTATCTGGAAAAATCACTAATCTACAAGTGTGCATAATTTTTTGCTACTTAATAATAATTTCAATGAACATTCTGCTCTCCACTACAGTTTGAATGTATTTTACTCTCACTCCAAATCATAATTTTGAATTTCCCTGTATTCCAGCCGATGTTTTAAAAATTTTGTACTTGATTATGGATCTACACGCCATGCAGAGCTTTTTATCAGGAATTTTTTTTTTTGTGAAATGTAAGATAAACTTTTTCTCCATTTGTATAAAACTTTTTGGGACAAACTATATATGTTCTTATAACAACTTTGCCATATTTACCAGGTATTAAAAGCAAATTTACATGATCTTTTTTATTTCTTAGTGCTTGTATCAACGGGTCAAAATAAAATTTAGACCACACCTGCATCTCTCAAAATTTACAGAAAACATCCAATATCTTGATAACGGTAAGGTTTAGGTATAGGAAAGTATACATGAAATTGCCTTATTTTTTACCCCTGAATGCATTAAAATGGAAAAAACCGGGTGGTTCTATTAAAGAAAATACAGAAATTTGATATTTATGAAGTTAAACTTTGAACACTTTTTATACACACCCTGTATAAAATGAAATTTTTTTTAACATAGATTTAAATAGGTCTGACCTTGCTAAAAGCAACCGAACAGAAACCATCTTCAAGCAAGGAAATTGGGCTCGCACAAATGATGAAAAAAGCAACACGTTTGCAGAACACTTAGCTAAAGTTTTCACCCCACTTCCATCAATTAATCCAATAATAGATGTCGAGGTAGAAACCTACTTAGAATCTGCCAACCAACTATCACCTCCCCTAAGAGCAATTACCCCAGCAGAAGTGTACAGAGAAATTCAGTTGTTAAATCCACATAAAGCTCCAGGATATGATCTAATAACCGGGAAAGTATTAAAACATTTTCCAAGGAAAGCCATCGTACTAACCACCACAATATTCAATAGAATACTACAAATTAATCATTACCCAATACAATGGAAGTATGCACAGATAATCATGTTAGCGAAGCCAGGAAAACCTCACCATGAGCCCAGTTCATACAGACCAATTAGCCTACTACCACAACTATCTAAGCTCTTTGAAAGAATCGTTCTACATAGAACTAGTGAAATCATACCTAAAGAAGAACTGATTCCAATACACCAATTTGGATTCAGAGAACAACATTCGACAATCCAACAGTGTCATAGATTAGTGAACAATATCAAGCAAGCAATAGAACAAAAAGAATCATGTGCTTCAGCATTTTTAGACATTCAACAGGCTTTCGACAAAGTATGGCACCAAGGACTACTGTTTAAAATAAAACAAAAATTACCCCATCATATTTTCCTTTTACTCAAATCTTACCTAAGTGAGAGATATATACAAGTCAAAGTCCAAACCTCCTTATCCAATTATCAGCCCATAAAATCAGGTGTTCCCCAAGGAAGTGTCCTTGGCCCCTATCTATACCTTATGTATACTGCTGATATTCCAACTACCGACGATACTCTAATCGCTACCTTCGCAGATGCTACTGCAATAATGTCTTCGGATGTAGACCCTACAAGAGCATCAGAAAAGCTACAATACCACCTGAATCTTCTACAAGAATGGCTAGATCAGTGGAGAATAAAAGTCAACAATGACAAATCCGCACAAATCACGTTCACCACAAAACGAAGTGTCTGTCCACAAGTGACCATTAACAATATGCCGATTCCAGTAAAAAGTGAAGTCAAATATCTCGGACTACACTTGGATCAAAAGTTGACATGGAAGAAACACATACAAGCTAAAAAAAACGCAACTCAAGTTAAAACTTCAGAATATGAACTGGCTAATCGGCAGAGGTTCACAGTTAACAATAGAAAATAAGATTCTAATATACAAAATCATCCTAAAACCAATATGGACCTATGGCATAGAGCTATGGGGCTGCAGTAAGCCATCGAACACTAAGATATTGCAAACGTTCCAATCTAAAACTCTTCGTATAATAGC
>CAJUYH010008060.1:0-16202 GCA_910591685.1 Galerucella tenella | reverse complement strand
TTCATTATCAAAAAATAATAGAATAACCGGGAAATGTAAAATTTAATCACTTTTCTAATGGCGCAAACCAGATGTTTCTATGTCTTACCGTTTTTGAAAAAAACAAAATTAACGTGTAAGGCGCTGCACTACAATTTGTCCGAAACCCTAACATTCGGACGCTACTGGATGCTATAAATAAAAAACAATCCTAACTTATCATATACCGATCGATAGGAAATTGTGTGATCTTCAATTTTGTATTCCTATGAAATTTTCGTATTATGATCCATTTTCGAGTAATACCCGAAAAACTTACTTAGCAAAACAGTCTGCTACCACATTTTTCTGAATAACGAAAAAATGAAGCATTATTTAAAAATAGAAAAATAACCGGGAAATGTAGAATTTAATCACCTTTCTAATGGCGAAAACTAGAAGTTTCTATGTCTTACCGTTTTCGAGAAAAAAAATAAAATATGAGGCCGCGCGTGTCACCCCTTTGAGAAGGTGGTGAGGGTGCCTGCACAAGATTTCGAGGTGGGTCTGTTCTTAAATCTCTATATTTTGACTTTTTCTATGCATTTTCAAAAGGATTTGCTTCTACTCAGAAGGGGAAGTATCTGGCCATTTTTTGTCTCGTAGGCACTTATACTTTGGCAAGTTTATCTGAAACCGTGAAAGGAATGCAGTCGAAGCCATTCGACATTGCCACGTTTAACTATGAAAAATGTTGAAGTACTGATTATGTAGTGATAATAATTATAAATGGGTCTTTTTATTATTAACAATATTAAAAATATGATTGAACGTTAATTTTATAATGTGCTTGTTTCCTTGGATTTATTCTATTAACATTATTTTCCAATTCATGAATATTAAAAGAGAACACTTTTTCAAATTTGTTATGGGCTTTTTGAAGCTCTGGCAGCGTTGTACGAAAACCATAATGACCACACACTCGAATTACATAATTGGTGATTTTTATGGACCAGCTGACTTCTTATTGGCAAGCGCGTGCGAATGTTCTTCCCTCTCACTTCGTCAATTGACTGATATTGATTTATCCAGTGGCGTTTCTATTGTCAGTTACCTTTGTAATTTCAGTTTTACTTGGTAAAATAGGTACCGTACGCCATTTGTACGTTTGACAGATATACGCCATGTTTTTCCTCGCCTCTCACCGACGCCCCGTAGCCACAGATAAACTTGCCAAACTATAGCTATAAAACCTTCCCCCGAGAACGCTTTAGGGTCTTTGCGCCGAATCCGGATTGCCAAAGACTGTCTGTGATAGCTTTATTCGGGTTCATGCAATTACTGTTCTAAGACTGTCCGGAGTTTGCGTAGTCGAAATTAACTTTTTCGGGTTTTAACAGGATGGCTCTGACACCCGCAGTTTGGCGTTCGGGTTTATTTTAGAGCAATTCTTGGACGGTTCAAAAACCGTCTCAGCCAGTCCCCAGTCTCGAGCTAGGACGATTTTCGGATTATTTCTTACGCATGCTCAAATCATTTGCAGAGGAGGAGGGTGGGAGCTATTGGATTTTTACTTTTCAAATTTAATATTTACTAACTGGATGCTAATGATTCTATGGAACTATTTGAACATAGTTCATCATCATCATCAAGTGAAGACGATGTTCTTGATGTAATTAATAATCTTATAATTCCATAAGTGTTACAAGATAATATTAAAAACGAAAACTTTGTGGAAGAGACTGTCTCTCAATAAGGTGATGATGTTAAGTTATCTTCAATTGTCAATTTAATTAGGTTAGTTCAGTTCTATAGACAATGCGAAATGTTCGGGTTTTTTCAAACTCCGTTCAATTGTAAACGGTCCTAAAATAGTTCTTAGGACTGAATAAAGTACGCAACTAGTTCTGCGCAATTCCAGATTGGTTTACGGAGTGTCCACAAAAAAAACCCGAATAAAGCTGTAGCTTGTGAGAACAGACCTGTTATCTCGTTCCCTCTCATAATATGATATTAGGGATGCTACCATCTCCTTGCAGCCACTTGATAAAGACTTAAGGCCCATCCCCAATCAATTTAGTGGCGAAGTGGCACTTCGGCACGTGTGCTGGGACAATGACGTTTAAACGTAAGTATCCTCAATTCAATTTCGTGCTGACATGCGCGCCGACTTGGAAGTGCAAGCTTGCAAGCTGTAAGCTTTTTCGGTGAGTGCTGAATTGTGTCATGCGCATTTAATCATGGGAAAATAATTTAGGTACCCTAACCCTATTTTATCCTATATTATCTTTGTAAACAAACATACATTGTTTTCTAATATCGCAATTATATAATCACAGGTTGAACTTTTTAATTACCTCGTTACCTCCAAATAACAATGAAAATGCGCATGTGCGATAACATTCAGGCAGACTGAATTGACAGGATTGAGGATGGGTATCCGTTTTGCAGCACGCGTGCTGAAGTGCCACTTCGCTAGCAGATTGATTGAGGATGTAGCTTTAGGCATTGCGACGCAGTGTTCGATACTCTCTTTTGAATAGTTATGAGAATAACAGATTATATCTTACACAGTAAATAACAAACTATAAAATTCGAATGAAAACTACAAACCATTTCAATAAATTCTGATAAAATTGTCTGATTTTGACAACATAAGTCTGGCAACCCCGAACTCGGCAGCCAACTTTTGGACTGTAACTTCCCCCGTTATATGATTAATTATTCCCTTTACACTTTGGATATTTAGATTTTGTTCAGTGGCTGCAATTGTTACTACCAATGTCATACTTATCGTAAATGAACTTTAGCATCTTCACCCTAGTGTGATCCTTAGGATACACTGGAATCGAAAGATATCAAATAGCAGATAAACTAGGAGAGAGGGGGATCACCATATGTGTGAAAAAGTAGATAACTACTGCTGGCATAGTCACATCTAGACCCCCCCATTCCCCATGTCATAAAAAATAAGCAGAACAAAGACCCCCTGTCCCACCTGCAGTGTTTACGTAATACTTGAACGACTCCACATGTTTAACAAAATTTTAGCTTACTATCTTTTGCTCCTTTTAATTTTTCTTTTTTCACCGGAATTTCCGATGGTTTTATAATATAATACTATATTATAGATCAGTAGCCCATGGTACCTGTAAGCCTCATCATTTTAAATGAAAGCAATTTATACCATCGAATTTAATGTTATACAAGTAGAATCAGACTATTTTGTGTGTGTTTTGGAAGCCGTTCTGATGCCGTGAGCACTGCAGCCTATTGGCTTATTGTCCTCTTCTCCCACATTATTTAGTCCACCCATCCAGTTGTCCCCGTACCTTCGAGTAGACGATATAGGTCCATTGGATGTGTGCCATATACTTCAGGTGGCATATTGGCTTCTCCGAAGATTGTTTGTTTCCTCGAGTCCAGTGCCTCACAGTGGGGTTACGGTCTCAGTCTCCATGCCACAAAGTCTGCAGCTGAGGTCCCCGTTATATAACCCTATTTTATGCAGGTGATGTTTTACCGGGGTATGGCCCGTTAGATAACCTGTAATAATTCTCAGCTTATCTCTACTGATATTCAGTACCTAGTTCTTCGGCCAGTTTTACACACATGTGTCACCTATGAAGGTTTTACTGTGTACCTGCTTTGGAGTGTTTCTCCACTGAAGTCTATGTTGGCTTTGTACCCATTTTTGTATTTGCCCTCGGACTACCTTCTTTGTGGTCCAAAAAGCTGGTTCTGGTCCAACATATGCTGTTTGCTGAACCTCTTATCGCGAGTTCATCAGCTTGCTCATTCCCAGAAATACCGTTATATCCCGGCACCCATACTAATCTTACTTTAATGTGGTCTGCTAGTTAATTTAGTTCTTTCTGGCATTTTTCTACCAGTCTGGATGTTACCTTGCGGCTGTTTAAAGCTACAAGGGCTGTCAGTTAGTATGCTTATCCTGTGTGTGTCAGTCCTATGTTTGTTAATTCTGACACATTCTAGGATAGCATAAATATCTACCTGAAATACAGAAGTAGGTTATCCTAGTGAGAAGGAGCATCTTGTGTTTCTCATTTCACTATACACCCCTGCTCCTGTCCCTTCCCCAGTCTGTGACCCGTCTGTGTACCAGGTCTATCCTCGGGAAAACTTCAGTCCAGTATTGCTCAAGACCCAACCTTTCTAGTTGACTAGTCGTTCACTCATTAGAAAAAAAATCTAAATTTTTGAATCCGACTCTGATAAAAATCTGTAGTTATTGACTTACTTGCAGTTTCCTGTGAAAATTTTTTATTTTATTATTTAACCTTTATCTTTGACATCTATAATCTGTTATACTTACTGGATATGATTTATCTTTATACAGATTAAATACTACTATTTATATAACCTCATTGTCTTTTGCAAAATGAGATTTAATTGATTTGACTTGATCTATATGATAGCAATGTAGTGAAATAGTGATGAAATGGATAGTTTGGTTATTTTTAAAAGCTGACATAATGATAAACAGTGAGTTAATAGTTATTTACGTAACTAGTTATGAAAAGAGAGAGATTTTACGCGAGTTGAACAATGTCGCTTTCTTCATAACGTGTTTACCTACAACGTTTTATCTAATTCCGCGCTTTTATAACATTTAATAAAATCTTCAATTACAATGTTAATATTAAGGTGGAATCGAATAGTGTTAGAAGTACATATTGTTACTATAGAATATTCACCCAGAAAATTTACTTACTTTAAATAACTGTGTCCTTAATAATTTTGTTTTCTATGTTTATAAATCTTAGAATACTTATAGTGTCACATTTGATAGCGGAATTAGATAAACCAAATTTTTTACCAAAATGTGAGTCCTTCTGATAGTTGGTTAATCCCAAAAATTGGTTGTACTTTCTTTTCAACAGGAGGCATCTAACTTGAAAGTGTGAATATAGCTATTTGTGTATCAAGAGCAGAAAGTAGTACTTTGGCAGTCGAGACAATCTGTCGAGACTACCAATGACTTTCTGCTCGAAATACACACATGATTTTTTCTACGATCACACCAAAATAACATTAATTGCCATTGTTTGTACTTAGCAGTTTCCAGGTTGCACTTTCGTGTACCTATTTACGTAGGCAACACTTATTACATTAATGTCAGATATTTTTTAGATTTCCCTATTTCTCATTAAATTATTACGAAAAATACTGTTGGATGCTTCAAGCTTCAACATTAGAAAATCAACTAAAATATTTATTTATTCTACAGTTTATATTAAAATAACTACTAGCTCTCTTTTATCTATAAATAAAATGAGGCGTGCGCCAAAGTTACTTTCTGCTTAAGAGCGCCAATAATGTCAAATAATTATGACAGCTCGCGGAAAACATCAACTTTGCAGTTGCCTTTCAAGGCACAAAATACGACTTTCGATAGTGGTCGTAGAAAAAATATTTTTTTCATATGTTCGATCCCAACTTATTTCTTTATGGACCGATTTTAATAATTTTTCTGTAGATATTAGATGTAGTTTGGCTCCAAGAAGGTCTTATTTTAATTTCATGAGTATTTTACTTTGAAGTACACCAAGAAAACAAACAAAATAAAATAGAAAATGTATAGTGATGGATGTATTGTTAAGTTTATGACAGAATATGTACCTTTAGTCGGTTAGTTCTCAAGAAACACCGCAGGACACAAAATAATTGACTATGACTGACCTAACCTGAATCCTGTCAAAACTGCTAAATTTTGTGACAACGTCTTGAAGTTTCGCCAACCCGTAAGCTGTGAATTGCCCTTTTTTTTTCGTTAAACTAATTTTTTTTATTGGTGAACCATTTTATCTATTTAAAGCACGCCTCAGCGTGTTTAAATCGAACTTTAAAAAACGCGCGTGTTTTAAAGTTAACGTGGCAACATCAACAACTCGAGAAACGAAGTCTAAATCTATGGTCTAAATCATGGCTAAATGACAATTTTTTATTATTGATATGACAGGAGTAGTTTGTAACGTCAAAACTTTCATTCGAACAATATTTAACAATGTCAAATTTATAAATTAAAATGGAACGTGCCGTTGGTATTGTTTGAAATATTAATATTTCGATTTTTCAAATCTAGGAAATGGTCTTCTGTAAGTTCCTTGTGGCATTACTTATTCTTTTTTCTTATTCTTTTGGGAATCCAACCAAAATAATGTTTTTTATTTTTTATTTCGACGTTTCGGTAGCGTTCCAGCTACCGTTGTCAAGATTAACTAGTAATAAAATTGTTAAAAAAATTTTTGGTCCCTATCTGACACAACGGAAAAAATATGACAACTAGACAATCAACAATATTTTGAAGTTTAAGACTACAAAACTTTGTTGTCAAATTTTATTAAGGTCCATTCATAGTAGATCACACCTCTGGTAAAATGTGAAATAAAATATTTTATTTTATGACATTCTAACGATATGATAGTCTACTAGAAATGGAATCCAGTGAAGTGCACGTTCCAGTAACGGTTTTTATTGGGATAGCGCTTTTTTTAGCTTATTTTGGAAATGTTGTTAATAAAACGCGTTTGTTGTTCCTTTTTTTGTATTATCATTTTTGTTTTCAAAACATGTATAACTCAGTTTGGTGATTTTGTGTATTGAAGTGTGTATCGATTAACAACTATTCCAATGATAAATCATAAGAAAACCTGGATAAAAACTTATGATGCTATCCTGATAACGCAGGTAATTGATTATTGGAAATTTCTCTTTCTAACATTGGTAACCAAATTTGACTACATTCGGCTGAAATACTAGCTACACATTTATCTGCATTTAGTTGTATCAAAGCACTTTCTTTGATTTTTCGTCTTTTATTGTTGGGCTCTTTCAATATTATTTTTGTCGAATCCCATTGAATTTTATGCCCCTCTTCCCAAGCATGTTTACAAATACCTGACTTAAAGAACTCCCTATCTTTGATGTATTTTTTATGTTCACTTATTCGGACTTTCAATGGTCTACATGTTTCACCTAAATAGAATTTGTCGCATTCACAAGATATCTGATATATGCAATTTTTTGAAGATTGTTCTTCATTTTTTGGTTTCCTTTTTGTTAAGATAGATCTCAAAGTATTGTTAGATTTAAAGCTGGTTCGAATGTTAAATTGATTACCAATTTTCTTAATTCTTTCTGACAAACCCCTAACATACGGTATTGTCAAGTTTTTAAAAATTATGTTAGCTGAATTATTAATATTATTGTTCTTATGGGGTATTAACAATGAGCCTTTCTCTATATTCTTGATTTCTTTATTCACAAATTCTGCCGGGTAATTATTGGCATTTAAAATATTTTTCAGTAGAGTTTTCTCTTTGTGAAATGATTATCATTAGAAAAAATGATTCTGGCCCTATCGTATAAAGATTTTACTACCCCTTTTTTAACGCTTATAGCATGATTTGATTCAAAATTCAAATACCTATTAGTGTGTGTTGGCTTCCGATAAACACTTGTTTCATACCCTGTGGGTGTTTTATTGATAAGATATCCAAAAATGGTATTTAAATTAATACTATTGACATTCACAGAACTCAATAAGTTTGAACTTCCATCAAAATACAAATTAGTTTATGTTTTTCCTCATTTCCATGCAGTGCAGGATTTAGGGTACTTGCGCGTCTTTTGTCAACTGATGTGAGATGTGAGGAAAGTACGTTCCGGGTTAGTGAGAAGGTATTTTGAAATACCTCTACTAGTTATGATATAAATATGGCATACTTAATTACATTACAATACATGTTACAGCTGATTTCAATATAAATGATAAATCAACATCAAGCCGAGCTGTACGAAAAATATACAAGGGCTATTATCACAGAGTACACCATCTAACAAGAGACGAAAGGTTTGTCGGTTCCTTTGAAGTCGGACTTACACGTATTGAGCGGAAATACGTCGAGGCATTGACACATAAACTACTTGATACACTGAGAAAAGTAACACTACACTAAAAAAATAGTAGTGTTGATGAACATCCCTCACAATTGGGTCTATTGAACATGAGAACACCTTATATTATTCATCTCATGTGTGTAATGAGAAGTGGCTCATTTTTAACCTAATCTTAAAATAATACACGGTGAACTGAGGGGAATGAACGGAAGTGTCGACTTGACATTGACAGATAAACTAATTAATTCACGCATGTGCTCACAAATTTGCGATCACGAAAACTACTTTCTTTCGCCTCTTGTTAGATGGTACCACAGAACTCTGGTTTTTAGTTCTGTGGATGGTACTCTGTGCATTTATTGTCAATGACAAAATGACATGGCATGGAACATTAAATATCGAACGAAAACCCAATGAACTCTAGGAATTCGAACAGAAAACAGACATCAGTGGAATCAACCTTACATGAACGGCGTTCCACTGAACTAATAGTTATCTTGCAATCTAAAACGAAAATCAAAATGAGCTCAGTTTAGATTTACCTGACAGTTTGGTTTAAAAAGAGAGCTATCTGTGTTGGAGCGTTGTCGAAAGCACCTTAACGGGCAATATTTTTAATGCAATATGTGGCTGCAATATTGGCAACTATAGCCCAGCCAGCATTACAACATTTCAATTGTAGCATATAGCTCTGCCATATATATATCGGCAATAATGTTTGCAACAGTATGGCCCATTAATGAAAATAATCTGTTTCATAGACGGGCTACACAATCGTGCATGAATGACTGACGAAATCATTCGCGTCACAGCGACTTATATTGTTTTAAACACAAAGTTAAAGAAAAAGAAGAGTAGATTGTTGATTCGACCTTAGGCGTGAAACTTTAGATTGCCTAAGTCTAGGAATAAGTCTTGATAAGTTAAAACAACCATTTTACTAATTTACCGCCAGCACTACCGTTTTTTTTTACCTCATTCTTTGTATCAAGTTTTTGATTTTTTTGTAGGCCTCATCACTTGATATAAGTACCAAATTCTTCGGCAATAACTGCCCATCTATCTTTTTTAGCATTTCTGTCTTTATAAATTCCGGTTTCCACATTATATAACTCGGGATGTAAATGTATTTCATTAATAAACTCAATAATCTTTTCATTCGACCAAGTATTAGTCATTTTATATACTATAACCTCCAAAATTTTCATAACAACAACAACAAACGAACACCAAAACAAAGTAAAATTGCAGAGTATTTTCGCTGGCCAAGCGATCGTCCGGCAACTCTTGCTGCAACCAATTAAATGCATAGGCAACACAAAACATGTGTAGCTATATGGCCGAGACACACTGAAAATATTGTCAATATATTACCTAGTCTGGCTGTTATTGCTGGCAATGTTGCAGCTACATATTGCACTGAAAATATTGCCCGTTTAAAAGCACCTGAATACCGAATCACCTGGTATAATCACAGTATAGAAACGAACCAGTATGTTATCTCGTGACGTTACACTGCCGAGCTCTCTGTGACCTTCAACGTTGTTCGGATGAATGAGTATCTCATCCGGCGGCCAGTGCTGTGAGTGTGCTGCGATCCAACCAAAGTGCCAGCGGTGAATTTGCGAATAATAGTTATTTATGATATAAGTGTTAAAAGTACATTTTTAAGGCACGCATGTGAAGGTTTGCAGAATGAGCGGAGCGAATTCTACAATTCCCATGAGTGCCTTAAAAGGTACTTTTAACACGTATATCATACAATATTTTTTCTACAAACGTTCAAAAAATGCAATAATACAGTTTGAATTAAATTTTAAAAACCTTTATTAATACATCCAAAGGAGATAATTTTAAATTATTCAAATTTAAATTCCATTTTTTCTGCGCATCATTCCTCCTTATCCACGGAAAATGGTAAAACAGCAGTGCAGGAAATTAATTTGTCAAATTGCACAAATTGTACTATTAATATTAATGTTAATAAATAAAATCTAAATATTTTGACGTTTGCTTCCAAAATTTGACAATTCACTTTTACCAGCAGTGCCATAAACATTTTAAGGCACTCAGTGTCTTAAAGTGACATTTTTAAGGCTTCTATGGAGTGCTAAAAATGGCATTTTTAACAAGTTTGTAGAAAAAATTATTTATTATAGCTTATATTTTTACGGGTTTTCGGTATTATTTTTATAGTTTATAAGCATTTTTTTGCAATGGATACCATTAAAAAGAAGAAAACGGGTAGTGTGTGTGTAGTTCGTGGATGTAACAGTAAATATTATAATAATTGTGATGGAAAATTTCACCGTTTTCCAAAGGATTCAGAAAGGTGAGAAACTGTTAGTATAATAGGTACTTTATTATTTGATCTTCATATTACATTTATGAGCCTTAGTTTCATGCATTGATTTAATTTCTTGTTTTTGTTTCAAAGTTTGGCTCGAAGCATGCGATAGGCCTGACTTGATGCCAAAACTATAATCTCTATACAATAGTAGTCATCGTTTATGTAGTGCTTATTTTGAACCAAACATGATTATGCAACCTTATAAAAGAAAACATCTTTTAAAAAAGGCTATTTCAACAATACTTCTTTCATCAAATACTGCAATGCCCAAAGACTTTCAGACAAATGATTCATTGGAAAAGAATTTTGTTCGCTACTTTAGTGGTTATTTAATTAAAAAATGGAAATTCATACATGCAGCGTATGTGAGACGTATTCACAAGCGTATCAGAATTCAGACGATTCGTCTTTATACTGTTACCTTAGAGCTTATGAAAATACGAATAAGGATACTTTTGGAAACTTGAATATGCCGCATGAAAATTTTGTACAATACAATACATCTCATTATTAGAAACATTATTCCAAATGAATTTTGAGAAAGTTGCTACGGAAGATAATATTGTTGAATCACTCATAAATATTAGTCAAACCACAGAGTTTGTACATCCTTATGTCGATTTTCCAATAAAATATTTAATAAAACTTTTCTTCAGGGTACGACTATATTACACATTCAAATTTTTCAATAAAAATTTTAAAAATCATAAAATGAAAATTGTAATATGGAAAAACCAATAAATATTTTGTACAAGACTATTGTTTTATTCCCTCATCAGTGTACTGTTCTACAATATTAAGAAAAAGCATTTAAAAAGTCATTTTAAAACGTATGCACCTACGCCTATGGTAAAATGAATCGTAAAGCGATCCGGTGTGGATGGATTCGGTCCCGGCAGGTCATAGATTAAAATGTGTAAATTTTAATCCCTTTATCTATAGGCGTATTGGGTCCCAATGGTACTTAACTACCTGAAGATATTCTTCGGGGAAATGTACCTCTTTTCGGAAATCCAATCCTCCCTCTTTTTATTGTATCTGAATGTTTAAATTAAATACTATTTCATTCATTGTTTATATTTCATCGAGTGCATTTCATATTTCAGATCAATTTGTCTGTTGTTTTAAACATTTTAAAAATGAATATAAATATTATTTTAAGTGAAAAAGGAAAACAAATGTTAGTGATAAATAACTTTAAATATAGTTTTCAAAAGTGCTTAAAAAGTGGAGAAAGGCGTTGGATATGTACAAATAAAAAGTGTAAATCATATATACTTAGTTTGGGTGAATCGAAAGATATAACTTTGACAAAACATATTGAAGAGCATTGTCATAGCGCAAATATAGAAAAATTGAATCGCCAAATTGTAAGCTCTTCTTGCAAACGCAAGGCAGTTGAAGACTTGTCCGAAAAGCCTGCAAAAATTATTCGTCGTGTACTTCAAGAGAATCTGCCATCAACCATTACAACAAATGACGTAGCAAATATTAGAAGGTATATGTACTGCTCCCGTAGGAAAATGCAGCCGGCATTGCCAAAAAACATCGATGAAACTTTCGATATTTTAAAAAACAAAAACATTGGAACAAATACTGGTGAACCATTTATCTTATTTAGTAATAAAATAGACCAGATCGTTGTATTTTCATGCAAGTCAAATATTGAATTTTTGGGAAAAGTTAATCGAATTTATTTAGACGGCACATTTAATTATTGTCCACAATTTTTTTGCCAATTCTTTACTATACATGGATATTTTAATGGACACTACATTCCCTTAGTGTTTTCATTGTTGCCTAATAAATGTAGTTCAACTTATCAAAAATTATTTAATATTCTCGAAGATATCGCTTTAAAACACTCTACTAGCTTACATATCACTGAGGCAGTTATAGATTTTGAAATAGGTATTCATACTGCTATTCAAAAAGTTTGGCCAAAAGCCCATGTTATTGGCTGTCGATTTCACCTTGCACAGTCATGGTATAAAAAAATACAAAAATGTGGTTTAATATCAATGTACAGCGAGGAATCTTCTGAAGTTGGTAGATGGCTAAGGATGACCTTTGCTTTAACGTATTTACCTCCTAGGGAAGTGAGTGATTGTTTTATTTTTGATTTGCTTTCAATAGCACCAGCCCAGGAAAACATAAAAAAATATTGCGATTATTTAATTGAAAATTATATATCTGAAGAATCTTTATTTCCTCCATCCCTTTGGGCAAAAAATTCAGCGGATCTTACTCGCACTACGAATGCCTGTGAATCCTTTCATAGCCATTTTAATAATTCTTTTTATAAAGCCCACCCGAATATATTTGTTTTTATTGAAAAACTAAAAGAATTTCAAATGGAGACCTATGTTAAAATGCAAAGTACACATATTATGTATAAAACGCGAAATAATAAAATAAAAAATCGCGAAAATTTCATAGCAAAAAAAATTGACGAATATGAAAAAGGAAAAATAAGTCGATTTTTTTTCATTAAATGTATCTCATTTTATTGTTCTATTAATAATTAATTGTATATGTATATATATATAATATATCTTATGTATATGTGCTTCTATTTTATTTTTACCTTTTTTTTAAATCCTAAAATGTATACCTTTACAATAATATTTCAATGTAATAAATATATCAAATTTTTAAATTAGTTTTACTACCTGTTTTTCATTTGGTTTAACAACAGGTGGCTGGGACCGAATCCATACATTATTATTCAGGTAGGACTAAAGTTCGGGACCCAATAAGCACGCTATTTTTGAACTACCTGCTACTTGGGACCCAATAAGCATATGCCCAAGCGATCAGTTCAAGGTTATCAAAAGCTCTGGCAATTTATGAATGAAATTTATGAAAGTTATACTACTGGTTTGTTCCTATACTGTGGTATAATTATAAATAGAACCACCTGACACCATTTTCAACTGGAAAAAGTTATATTGACAAGTGTAATGTAGACTCGTTTATGACGCCAAAAAGTGTTTCAATTATAGTGTTTATAAACTTAAAATTTTACTAATTTTCAATAATAAGCCATTTGATAATTATAAATTAAAAACCATTTTAACTACCAACTTTAGAGCCCAATAGTTCGTTAACGAAAGGAGTGGAAAAAAAGTTTATGTAAAGTTCTATAATTATTTTTAGTCTCTCTATTATCTCCCTTTGATCCTGGGTCACACTGTGTATAGTAATACACATTAATGTAATGACATCATTGGCATTTTTTTTAAATGTAACACCATGTATTTGAAGAGATTTCTTTATCATTAATAGTGAGCTGATTCCAAAAAGGTCTAGCTGACAGAATTTAAAAGATATGCGAAAAGGAAATAAATTTTATTGATTTCTATTGATTAATACAAAAGTTCAGTATCAATCCGGCTTTATGTTGAATGATCGATCAGTAGCTGTATTAAATTTGCACCAATTTTTTATAATTAACTTATCAAGTGTGTGATAAATACTGTTGATACACTCAACTGTTTATTAATATATTTTTAGATACTAATATTATGTTCATTTGAATAAACATTAATTTTTCACACAATTTTGTATAATTTTCCAAAAATGTCTCGTGACGTCATTGAAAACTGACACATTGAAATTGATTTGGAGTTACCTCTATTAGTTATATACCTTGGACTGCTCCACCTCTTCGTATCCCTACTTTTGGGACCGCATTGAATGAACTTGCGCGAATTTAAAAAATCCTTGCATGATCCTTGCAGTCGCCAAATGGTTTTATGAGGGTGTGATCAAATTTTGCTAATTTGGTTTAGTCATATATTCTAGTAAATTGTGCAAATTAAGTCTGTTCGATGGGACGTTCTAAAATTCGTCTTAAATAAAAAAATCTTTCTTAAAGTGCGAAATCAGTGTTAATTATAGTGGCTATTCGATCTTGCAATAAGCCATCTGTAAATTTTAACAATCGTTAATAAATCTCGTGATTGCTCGATATTCAGTTTAAAAATGAAGATTTATAAGATGTCTACGTTAAATTTGATTATTAGAAGCTCTAAGACTGGTAATAAATTTAATTTTTACGTTTAAAAAGAAAAAGATACTGCAAAAGTGAGGTTAGTTTTTTTGCAACTTTTTTCATAGAACTTGTGACGTCATTTGTGAAAAATTAGAAGTTGTGACTCATTTTTACTTGTTAGAACTTGAACTGGTATAAACGGAACATTTGATTGAATTTAGAAGTTTTTTTCTATTAAATGTTTTTACATTCGACTATTATGCATAAAAGTGACTTTAATGAATTTATAAAAGTATTTTGTACAATAAATTTGAACAAAATCACTGGAATTTGCACAAATAAGATGCACAATGTGGAATCTGCATTTGTGACCTCTAGCATTGGTTATCGAGCAAAAAATGATCCTGGTGACTGACATCTGTTTCGAAGACACCTATATCATGGATATATGACATTTACTTGATATCCCTTTCCTCTTGGTTGAATCCGAATATTTATGTAAGTATTAAACTACTCCTACAAGTAAGTATGTAGATATCTTAATACTTCGAGCATTTATATGATTTAGAACAATTCACTAAACAGTCACGCTTATCAGTGTCACCTATATTAAGTAAAATGCTTTAAGTAGGTACCTACATACTGTTCCATTTTATCTAAAGTACTATATGCCTAAAGTACTTTTTGTAAAAGTTGCAAGTACCTAAATATAGTAATAATTCAAAAAATTGTGAAATATAATTATTATGCATTTAACTAATGTTATATAGGTCCACATTAGACCAAAATATCCATCTAATCCGAGATCTAATCTGATATATTTTATGTTTAATGTATATTTATTTGATACCCTTCATTTTTATGATTGTTTGGTAACTAGGTATTTAATTTCCCATGAGATTTCCCACTTTTCATTCATGGGACTTTACACTTTTGTTATGAAAGAAGGTAGGCATTGCAGCTTATTATCTGATAACTATTTTTTGTAACTAGTTTTATAATATTGACATTTATACTATTTTAAAAAATATACTCTCTGAATATACCTACAAAGCCAAAAATGAGTATATACAGGCAGTTGTTTTGATATTTTGCAAATTCTAATACATGGCATATTATGATGTGGTGAGGCAATACAATTTTTAACCAAAATACTGTTAACAATACAAATGGTTGACATTTGCAACTGTTATATTTAGAACTTTAGGTATTTTTTTAAGTATAATTAATAACAACTAATAATGATATGAAAAAATTGTTTATATAATATATCTAAAACAAATATGCTGATCTATAAAATATACACATATATTTTGATATAAAAATCACTCAGAAAATCATTAGAATATTTTTACAATTTTAATCATTTCTCTATAATTTCAAGCAGGTATTTTGAAATTTAAAAGAGTCAGGCTTGGGAATGTAACCTAGATTTAGATGACCAAAATAGATCTAAATTGGTCTTGGTGGAAAAGGCCACCTCATGAAATTTAAGCTAGTAAAGGAACATGTGCTGAATAAGCCAGATTTGGTTGTTGGCTGAAAATAATTTGTAATATTTTTGAAAAAAGTTATTACAATTGTGATGTTATCTTAATGTGTGAGAGACGAACCCAATTAAATGATCATTTATTACTCTAATTCCACTTTGATTAATTCCATTATAAAATTTGAAATCATTTTTTACTACCTACTTCCACAAGGTACCTATACTTTTATATTATATGATTTGAAGTAATGCTACTTAACTTATCTCAATTAGTTATTGTAAAAATATGATGTAATAATTCAAATAAATTTTTGATATGTTGAAACTTTAAACATTTAAAATATTGTGTCTATGTCTGGATGGTTAGGTTAAGTTAGGTTAGGACCTCAGACAGGTAACCACTTTATACAAAAAAATACT
Source organism: Galerucella tenella (assembly GCA_910591685.1). Lineage (NCBI taxonomy): Eukaryota > Metazoa > Arthropoda > Insecta > Coleoptera > Chrysomelidae > Galerucella > Galerucella tenella. The sequence goes on along the minus strand of CAJUYH010008060.1, from coordinate 65 downwards.
TTTAACTATTTTGGATAATCTAAATTACTAGAGTACAGTAAAAGTAATTATGTAGGTACCCTTCC
>CAJUYH010008059.1:0-16208 GCA_910591685.1 Galerucella tenella | reverse complement strand
AGTTAAAAAAAAATTTCTCATTTAAAATTAGATTAAACTGAAAAAAATAAAATAAAAACTTACCTGTACATAATAACATCGACCAAGTCCTTGACTCCGAGCTTCAGCAATTCTTGCCAAACATCATCTTTGGACTTATCAGTTGGAATGCCCCCAACGAAAAGTCGGCAATTTTCCAAAGATTTTTTTATGGTTAAAAAATATTCTCCCCTAAAAGGCTCGTCCTTGAGACGTTCCACAGCTATCTTAGCCATTTCAGCATTCATGTAAGAGATGTAGCAAAATCCTCTGTTTCTCTCGTGTATTTGATCTTCCATCATCAATCTTATTTTGAAAATGTTACCGGCTTGTTGGAAAAACTTCAATAATTCTTCATCAGTCACATACGGTGGTAAATTCTTAACGTAAATCTCTGATCCACTTTCAGGAAGAAATCCTGATCTAACTAGAGGATGTAATAAAATTCTTTGGAATGGAATAATTTCGACTTCAAATTCTGGTAGAGCCATCGTACTTGCAGGTTCGATTGGTAATAATTCGGATGGTGAGATCAGGGTATTTTCATTATCGACAATTTTAAATTTGGGGGTAGTTATATTAGACACTGATAAGGCCAAATCCCTTATTGGTTGTTCGGACTTGATGACCATGTTCTTTGTTCGGTGATTGGTCAAAGAAGGAAATACCTGGAAGCTGGTAAATATTTATATATATTATATACAGTATGATTAAAAAATAATTTTTGGCTAATATTTTTTATTTTTGCGAAAATGCAAAATGGAAATAGTTGAGGTGAGAAAAAATTAATGAAAAATTTGTAATATACAGTGTGTCCCTTACGTATGGAATAAATTCCATATTTCCTAAATGAAGAGCCTTTTAAAAAAAATCTAAAACGTCGATGTATAATTTTTGTACAGGGTGTCACAAACGATGGGTAAACCGCAAGTGGAAGTAGGTGTACACCGCAATGGAAGTATGTGGAGGTATATGGAAGTATGTGGAAGTTTGGTGGAAGTATGTGGAAGTTTGGTGGAAGTATGCGGAAGTTTGATACAGAAATTAGACGAAGTGCGGTGAAAATAACGAATTTAGAATTATTGAATAAGCCATTATACCGGTTGTTAATGAATAGGTGTTGCAAACTGAAAGAGCATGTCGTAAATGCAAAAATTGGCGTAAAATTTCCTGACGACATGGATCGTTGGAGATTTAGTTTTCGAGATACAGGGTGTTAAAGTTACCCATACAACAGGTAAAATATCATCAAAATCAATGCTATTGAGTGTTTTCAAAAATTATAAAATTTTGTGGTCGTTATGAAAGCGTGTTGCTTTACAAAAAGGTTGTATGAGTTCTTACATTGTCAACTAACTTGAAAACAGTGTGTGGAAGTGTTTTCAAATGTGGAAGTGTGGAAAATGTGCAGGGTTCTCGTAAACTAGAAGAGATAGAAGAAAAGCAGTTAAGATGTTATGACTTCTTTTTTTGTTAGAGTAACGATAGCCTTATTAAATCTTCAGTAACTCCCTGCAGTTGGAAGATACAGGGCAATTATTAAAAACTGTCGAAAACTACAAGGTACTATAACTTCTTAATTAAGAAAAATATAAGAAAACGTTATAAACACTTCTGAGAGATATAATATTGAAGAATTCAGTGGCGCACAGATTTTTTTTGTTAGGGGGCTCACTAAGGAAATGTAATGCAAACTTAATTCTCATTCACCTGATATGACATAATATATATTTATCTATTTTCAATGGTTGGAGCTACAGTGCAAATAAACCATTTACGGATTTTATCAGGTGAAACACCCTTGAAAAAATGAACGCTCAGTAACGAAATTTAACATTTTATTATAGTGGACGTAATATTTTTAATGCAGCTATCTAATCGTATATCTCCTTTAAGTTATATTATGGACTATGGCGGTAACATATCGAATTACAGTCGAACAAAGAGCCGACAACTTTTAAGTTCGCACAATATAATATATTACGGCAAGTATACCTATAAGGATACTGATGTGTGACAACTCTATTTATCAAAATTATAATTAATAAAAAATAAAAACAATCAACTTATGAAACAACAAGAAACATTAAATGTTCAAAATGTCAGTATTGTTATAATAAAATGTTAAATTTCGTTACTGAGTGTTCAATTTTTCAAGAGTGTTTCTTTCACCTGATAACATCCATAAATAAAATTATGTATATTGAAAAATTCTTAGCCTACTATTATAGAACCAAACAAAATTTCAATGTCAAAATATTTTATTACTCAACATATTCTCCTCTTAATTGAATATATTTATTACAGCGAGCCTGCAACGTCTCTAGACCTTTCAAAAAAAATGTTTTTCTCCGATTGGCAGGAAATATTAATTTTGCTGACACATATCAATCAGCAAAGTATTACTTTTCCTGCCTAGGCAGCAAAGTGATTATACTCAATTGGAATAAAACATTTGACGTAAACATTTATTAGCAATTATTACATAACACTTTTAACAAGAATTTAAAAACATATGTTTAGTTGTTATTAACATTGATGGTAAAATTACTACAATTTTAAACGAATAGGCCACCTTTTCTTTCCTCAGATAATTTGCAAATACAATATCCTCCTATATCATTATGAACAATCGGAGAAAAAAGTATATGTTCAACTCGGCAACAAAGTAGATTGACTGCCTAGTTAAACAAATAACTATTTTCCTTGCTCTGCAAACCAGACCTCCATAGCTTTTATTACCTCCTCCTTGGAAGAAAATTTACGAGCTTTTAAACTTTTTTTCAGTTGAGGAAAGAGATGATAGTCGAACGGAGCCAAATCTGGTGAATAAGGGGGGCATTCTAGTAATTCAAACCCTAAATCACGAATTTTTTGCATGGCAACATGAGATTTGTGTGCAGGGGCGTTGTCCTGCAAAAACAAAACACCTTTGGATAGCTTTCCGCGTCTTTTCTCTTTAATTTTTTCCCGTAGTGTGGTCAGTAATGTCGAATAGTAATCTCCGGTTATTGTTCTACCCTTATCCAAAAAATCATACATGATTACACCAAGGCAATCCCAAAAAACTTTAGCAAGAACTTTTCCAGCAGATTTTAGGACACGAAACTTCTTAGGTCTTGGAGAGGACGAAGGACATTGATCACCAAATGTATTAAGCATATCTTCGAAAATCTGCTTACCTCTCAACCCTTTTAAATACAGGTACTTGATGATGGCTCGATACTCCAATTCTTCGATTTTCACAATTTCGGTGGACATCTTTTTTCTTTCAATTTATTGCGTAACTCTGGTTTACTTTTTTGACGTCCCACTTCACACTGACACTTCTAATGAGTTATTGTTCGTTGCTATGGTAACGAAATTTTTTTTTTATTCATGGAACTGGTCTATAGACTAACTAGATATCAATACATCCTCGTAATATGTCATATCAGGTAAATGAGAATTAAAAAAGGAAACGAAAAACGTGTCCCATTTGAAACAACATATAAGTTTGCATTATATTCCCTTACTGAGCCCCCTAACAAAAAAAATCTGTGCGCCACTGAACTCTTCAATATTATATCTGTCAAAAGTTTTTATAACGTTTTCTTATATTTTCTTAATTAAGAAGTTATAGTACCTTGTAGTTTTCGACAGTTTTCAATAATCGCCCTGTATCTTCCAACTGCAGGGAGTTACTGAAGAATTAATTAGGCTACTTATCGTAACTTCAACAAAAAAATAAGTCATAATATCCTAACTACTTTTCTTCTATCTCTTCTAGTTTACGAGATACTTTACAAAACACACCAATTTGGGACACCCTGTACAATTAAATTTTATTATACAGAAAGGAGAAAAAAAAATTAATATAATTTTTGTAAAACCTTTTGTTATCGATCCCTTTTTTGTGTTCGTTTTTCTATACAATTAGTTCGAACAATATCTATTTTGTATACCAGATAACCTTCTTGGTAAAAGAAAGGTTAAAGAGGATCACGTACCTATATTTATTGTGTGGGTATTAATATCTACCGCTTAAGCCAGTCGTAAATTTTTTTATTGTACCCTATTGAAAAATTTTTGTAAACTGCGTATTTATTATAAAAAAATATAAATGATTTGAGTAGTTGGAATCTTATTTTTGGTTGTCGTAGCTACGTTTGTGTTCTGAATTTCTAGTTTTAAAATTCCTACCCCTATAAGAGCCACTTGCAAATAAATCGATGAAACCTATTTCAATAATTGTCGAATGATTGTCGAGAATTTGTCGAGAATGTAAAAAATTTGTCGCGCTGTTAGTTTTTTTTATAGGGGGTGGCTCTGCTAACTTAATCTAACATAATATTAAGTTAGCAGTGCCACCCATAAATAAATATCAAAAAGCAACAAAATTGTTACGGACAATTGTCGAGTAATTGTCGAAATCCATCTGACGTGAAAAAAACGCAAAAAATCTATTCCTTCCAGCATATATCTAAACCTTTTTCTTGGAAATTCCTGGTTTTTGAAGAAATTTCGTATTTTTGGCGACAGCGCATAAGTATAATGACAATTTACGTGTTTTCCATATCATTATTGACGAATATAATAGTTATTTACGTAATTAGTGGGATATTATTAACGCACGCATGTGAAGTTTGCAAGACGAGGCCGTAGGCCGAGTCGTGTAATCACATAAGTGCGTTAATAATTCCTATCACACGTGTTACGTACAAAATTTTATCTACAACTGTTTATTAGTATTATTAACAGTACCTATAATAAAAAAATTTGAAAAAAATTTCAATCCAACGTATTTTTAATAATATTGACTGCAAACATAAGTTACTGTGTATCATATTTTGTGACCATATCATCAAAGACAAACAAGGATGTGGAAATAAAATAAATTAGTTATGTCATCAAATTTTCAAAGTTGAATGAACAAAAATCTATAAAAATGAGTTCAAGCGAAGACAATCTCCTTTCGGAAATTGAAAATGCAGCTTCCAGTGTTATTTTAAATATTTAATTCTGGTATTCATATGTTTCTAGATTCTCATTACCGCACTAGTGCGGTAATGTAATCAAAAACGCACTAGTGCGGTAATATACGTCATTATGACACTAAAAATAGTGTCAAATCGTACTCGTTACATGACAGTTGTAGATAAAGTTTTTTTAGGCAACTTCCTATTTTCCAGAAGCAAAAAAACTATGTTTCAAAGCTGAATGAATGAAAACCCTTATGTAACTTTGTTGATTTATTATTTTTTTAATAAGAATTTATCTGAACAATTATTGTCAAATGACCAAAACGTGTTTGTCATGGGCAGTGGCGGATCTACGATGGGGGGGGCTTTCGTGCTGAAGCCCCCCCCAAAACACCATTTTCGCATTTTCAATCTACCTTTTATTAACTTTAATGTACTAAGACTAAGACCCAGCATGATACACTGGCTATACAAAATGGTTGTCATTCCCAGGATAACATATGCATCTTTGGTATGGTGGCCAAAGACCAGACAATCCTCTGCTATGCTAAAACTAAGCAAGGTGCAAAGACTTGCATGCACTGGCATTACAGGGGCAATGAGGACTACTCCTACAGCGGCGCTGGAAACAATGCTAGACCTTCCTCCACTACATTATGTCATAATGTGTGAAGCAAGGGCAGCACTAACCCGACTGGAAAAAGCACTAGACCATGATGTGGCACATGGGAGAGGACACACAGAGATAAGGCAGGTGGGTGATGACATTTTCAAAATGCCAACAGACCAAATGACTACCAAATATATCTTTCGCAAGAACTTCGAGATTTTCATCAAAGATCGAAAGGAGCTTGAGAAAGAGAACGCACCACCACTTAGTAGAGCGAATGAACTGATCTGGTATACAGACGGATCTAAAAATGAACTCGGCACCGGAGCGGGCATATACAGCAAGACGAGCAAATATGAAGGAATCGTCTCGCTAGGAAAATACGCCTCTGTATTCCAAGCAGAGGTTTATGCAATACTTGCGTGTGCAAGGGCTGACAGTATGAGAGCCTACAACAACAGGCAGATCAGGATCTACAGCGACAGCCAAGCCGCCCTTAAAGCACTTCAGAGCTATAGGGTGACATCTCGGCTAGTATGGGAATGCGGCGAAGAACTTAGAAGACTGGCGACTCGGAACAGTGTAACACTGGAGTGGGTACCAGGTCATAAAGGAATCGCAGGCAATGAAAAAGCTGACGAACTCGCAAGAGTAGGATCGTCAACTCTGATGAACGGACCCGAACCTGCTGTGGGCATCCCCAGATGCTTAACCAGGTCATGGTTAAAAGGGTGGTTGAAAGAACAACACAAGAAATACTGGAAGAATACGACTGGGCAAAAACATGGGAAGAAATTCATAAAAGAACCATCAGAAAAAGTAGCGAAAGAACTGCTCTCAATGAGCAGGAACAAACTGCGCACCACTACGGGGCTACTTACGGGACACTTTCCCACAAAGGAGCACCTAAACAAAATAGGGCTGTACAACGGAGACCTTACATGCAGAAGATGCAAAAAGGATACCGAAACAGCTCTGCATATACTATGCAACTGTGAGTCGCTGGACCACAGAAGGCAGAAACTTTATGGTAGAACCCAAATGACTCCAGAAGACTTCTACAATCAACCAGCTAAGAACCTGTATGAGCTAATACAGGGAACGGATTGGCTGAATAGGTTGTAGTCAGAACACTAGGAGTATCCACAATAAGCCCAGGAGGCTGAGGTGGTACCGGCGAAAGGACGGCTCCGAAGGGGAAAAAAAAAAAAAACTTTAATGTATTTCGTTAGTAAATTAGTATACAAAACATCCTGAAAACCTTTGATATGAAACACACGTTTTTACTCCATAAAACAACGTTAAGCTACTGTTTTGGTCGCTCCATTATATGAAAGTCCTTTCACAAAATTTCCCCCGTTCAGCCCCCCCCCCCACAAAAAAAAATAAAATTCTAGATCCGCCACTGGTCATGGGGTTTTCTCCTATATACGCACCGTGTGATGATTTATTATTATTTTTTGGTTCAGAAATTTATAAAACGAATTTGCCGTGGAATCTCCAGATCTTCATGAGCGAATGAAAGAAATATTCCGATGTCTCAGTTATACCCACTTGTAACTTGGTAGAAGTTTTAGGAATTTTACCCCTATAAAGTTAGCAGAGCCACTTGCAAATAAATCGATGAAACCTATTTCAATAATTGTCGAATGATTGTCGAGAATTTGTCGAGAACGTAAAAAATTTGTCGCGCTCTTAATTTTTTTATAGGGGGTGGCTCTGTTAACTTGATATTAAGTTAGCTGTGCCACTCACAAATAAACATCAGATATCATCACAATTGATATGAATAATTGTCGAGTAATTGTCGAAATCCATCTAACGTGAAAAAAACGCAAAAAATCCATTCCTTCTAGCATATACAGCGAGTCCACGGATTGAGTATCCTATAGGTCAGAGGCGTCCAAACTTTTTGCTGCGAGGGCCAGTTTGGGATTTAAATTCATTAGCGGGGGCCAAGCATTGCAAATATGTGAATTAAAAATCCTTATTACAAGTAAAGCAGCATTGAATTTTATTTTTTATAGTAAATTACATATAAAACAATACTAAACTAACATGTCTAAATTATTTCATGCAATTTTTAATGGGAATGGTGGAACTGGGTTTTTTCCTGGATAGTTTCTTCAAAGTTGGGATTCAAATCGGAAACACCAATTATTAGCAATGATTGAAAATGATCATCCGATAAATTTGCCCTATATTAAGATTTCAGATACGTCATCCTGGAAAAAGTTTGTTCGCACATATAGGTAGTGCCATACATAGAAATAAATTTACCAGCCAATTGCTTCAAATTTGGACACTCTTTTGCGTCCAAAAATTTGTAAAAATCGATCAAGTTTCCTTCCTTGCATTTGTTCTTATTTGATCGCTAGCTTGAAGATCAATTATTTCCATTTGAAACTGACTTGAAACGTCGCCAACGTTGCAGTCATAATGGATTTTGAAACAGCCGAATTTCCCTTGAATTTATGTCAAGATCAGAAAAACGCTCTTGAAATTCTAGTTTTAAATCCGCGATTACTTTTACTGCAAATATGATATGGGAAATCTTTCGTCAGTTTCTGTACTAAATTTTTTACAGCACGTGAAATGGGAAAAATTACATTCATTCATATGACTTTCGAGCAATATCAGCTTGGCTCTGAATGCTTTTATTTGCTCGAATAAATCACAAATTAATTGGTTTTTACCTTGAAGCTTTACATTCAAGTTATTTACGTGTGTCACGACATCTGCATTTTTTCATATTTTTCAAAATCCTTGGCGGGCCGGATAAAATCGCCTGCCGGGCCGGGTTTGGCCCCCGGGCCGTAGTTTGGACACCTCTGCTATAGGTGAAACATTTTCAAATATTAATTTAGTGAAAAATGTTATTCTTGATAAAAAGTTTTGCTTGTTCTGAAATCCCATAAAATGAAATACAATTCAAGTGTTTCAAAACCCGTCTAATTTTATGGCCAGTCTTATGAAAACCTGGAGTCTGACTTTTTGACATTTCTTCACATATTGGCTAATATCTCGGGAACCTTGAGGTTTGCAAGGTTCTAGTATACGCCATCCGATTCATAATTAAATTTTCTAGGAAGAGGAATTTTGAAAATTATAAGTCTTTCGGTGTGGAATTTTCAAAACCTGAAAATTCTAAAATCCATATCTAAGGTTTTCGGATGTAAAAAATTCCTACCAAAACGTCGAAATAAAAAAATAAAAAACATTATTGTGGTTTCATTCCCAAAAAATAAGAGAAAAAATAGAAAATTCAATTCTGAACCGAATGGCGTAGACTAGAATCTTGCAAACCTTAAGGTTCCCGAGATATTAGCCAATATGTGAAGAAATGTCAAAAAGTCAGACTCCAGGTTTTCATAAGACTGGCCATAAAATGAGACAGGTTTTGAAAAACTTGAATTTTATTTCATTTCATGGGGTTTCAGAACAAGCAAAACTTTTTATCAAGAATAACATTTTTAACTAAATTAATATTCAAATATGTTTCACCTATAGGATACTCCATCCGTGGACACACTGTATATGCTAGAAAGAATGGATTTCTTGCGTTTTTTTTCACGTCAGATGGATTTCGACAATTATTCATATCAATTGTGATGATATCTGATGTTTATTTGTGAGTGTCATAGCTAACTTAATATTAAGTTAGCAGAGCCACCCCCTATAAAAAAAATTAAGAGTGCGACATTTGTTCTGTGTTCACGACAATTACATTTGGGTCATTCGACAATTGTTCAGTACATTTCTGGATGAAAAACATTATATTTAACCAAGTTACAAGTGGGTATGACTGAGAAATCGGAATATTTCTTTCATTCGCTCATGAAGATCTAGAGATTCCACGGCAAATTCGTTTTATAAATTTCTGAACCAAAATAGTTATTTTCCTAACTAGTGCGGAAAGTGATACTTTCCCGCACGCGACTGCAGTTGACCCGAACGACGCGAAGCGGAGTTCGGGCAAGCGGTCAAGGGCGGGAAAGACACTTTACGCATGAGTTAGGAACATTATTTTTTCTACGACCGTATATACAAAAAAGTATATCAACCCATTTTTCAAAATTTATTTTATTTTAACATACGTATAAAAAACTTAGACCAAAAATTATTATTATTATTACAATTATTATTATAAATATTAATATTAGAAACACAATTTGTTGCATTCTGTGAATTACTTAAAATTGCCGGTCCAGTGGAGTTATTTGGTGTTAACTGGTGAGTGAATGACGTTGATGAGGATGGCATCGTTTGCAGGTCACATAAAGATGACGATGAGGGTGACGGCAACAATTTTAAGTCATTTGTAGATGAAAGAATTTCATTTGATATATTTTTCTTATATCAAAACCGGGTGGTTTGATAGTTGCTTTGTGACACTACTTTAAAGAATTTACAAGGTTATATCAAAATATTTTCATTATTTTATATTTTCAGAAAATTAAAAATGCAACAAAAAGCTGGAAAACATGTTGATTTTATTTGATGGACTATTTATTCACCTAATATGAGAATATTTTTAACTTCCGAAGTAAAAAACTATCTAATAAGGTCAAAATTTGCATAATTTTACTTTCCCGCACTAGTGCGGGAAAGTGACACTTTCAAAGCTAAAATGCGTGCGGGAAAGTTTTTCCCGCACTAGTGCGGGAAAGTGACACTTTCAAAGCTAAAATGCGTGCGGGAAAGTGGGTTAAAGCGCACGGTAGTAGAAAAAATAATAATAAATCATCACACGGTGCGTATATAGGAGAAAACCCCTCGACAAACACGTTTTGGTCATTTAACAATAATTGTTCAGATAAATTCTTATTAAAAAAATAATAAATCAACAAAGTTACATAAGTGTGTTCTTTCATTCAGCTTTGAAGTTTTTTTGCTTCTGGAAAATAGGAAGTTACCTAAAAAACTTTATATACGTCAATAATGATATGGAAAACACGTAAAATGTCATTATACTTATGCGCTGTTGCCAAAAATACGAAATATCTTCAAAAACAAGGAATTTCCAAGAAAAAGGTTTAGATATATGCTGGAAGGAATAGATTTTTTGCGTTTTTTCACGTCAGATGGATATCGACAATTACTCGACAATTGTCCGTAACAATTTTGATGCTTTTTGATATTTATTTATGGGTGGCACTGCTAACTTAATATTAAGTTAGCAGAGCCACCCCCTATAAAAAAACTAAGAGCGCGACAAATTTTTTACGTTCTCGACAAATTCTCGACAATCATTCGACAATTATTGAAATAGGTTTCATCGATTTATTTGCAAGTGGCTCTGCTAACTTTATAGGGGTAAAATTCCTAAAACTTCTACCTATATAAATTTTATCCCAGTTGTCATTACCACATTTTAATTTATAAACTCCTGATTTGTTTAATTTTGAAGTTTTATATTTACTGTTTTTAATGAATTTGGATAAATTGTTGTCGGCTTTGAAGCAAATATTCGAGTCTAAAGTTTCTAAAAATAATTTGATGATTTTTAAGGATGGTATTCCAAAGTATGTTAATCTTTTAAAATGATTATTTTCGTTTTTACCAGAAGGAAATACTTGTTCTAGAGTATGTTTAATTTTAATATAATGTAGATTTTAACAAAATAAATTGTTTCATTTCATCATTTAGTATGGATCTACATCAAGTAAAAGCCTCATCTCTTCAAATAATCAAAAATTTTATTTACCTTTATAAAACTTCTTGATGCACAATATATTTGGTAAATTAAATACAAATATACACTCTCACTCACACGTCAGTTCACCTAGATAGTTTTTATTTAACTAAACTAAAAACTACTGATAAAGTAAAATTTTTCTTTCCCCCCCCAAAAAACTGCAACACAAATAGGCCGTCTTCTTTGATGTTTGGCGGCATAGCTTTTTTCCTCGATGATTTAGAAGCGTCCAAAGACCGACAATGGAAAACTAGATGTGTAGATTTTTTTATTTTGTAAACATTTATCGGCAAAACGACTCTATTCTATTGCGTAATTATTTTTTATATACAGAGTGAGCCGCACAAAATAATCCACCCTGTTATTAAGATTACTGACATATTTTAATTTAAGGTCGTTTTTTGGGATCTTCACCTTTCTCGGTACAATAATTGTAAAAGGAAAAAAAATGGGTCCAAAAATTTCACAAATATTGAATTTATGTGTGACAGTTCTTACGGGATGAGCAGCATTAAACTGCTGTGCTTTGGCAAATTCATTGTTTTAGTAGAAAAACTCACTTGATACTTTATTAAAAAACGTTAAAAACCATGTATTTGTTCCCGAGCAAAATGTCATTTAATACTTGAGTAGAGTTAGTCCGAAGTAAAGACATAGTTTACATTGAAATTATCAGTCCCCAACTGATTAACTTTTTACTTATACAGAGTGTTTTTAAATGACACTTACAGTGTTCATATCTAGATACCAATCGTAAAATTGAACAAAATGATTTACTTTTTGAAATATGATAAATTGAATGTTTTAATTTGATAACTTTAAAATGGATGACATTTGACGGGTTTTTGTTAAATTTAACAGGGCATATTTTGATGGAAATAGTTATTTTCCTAACAAGTGCCGAAAGTGATACTTTCCCGCACGCGACTGCAGTTGACCCGAACGACGCGGAGCGGAGTTCGGGCAATCGGTCAAGGGCGGGAAAGACACTTTACGCATGAGTTAGGAACATTATTTTTTCTACGACCGTATATACAAAAAAGTATACAAACCCATTTTTCAAAAGCTATTTTATTTCAACATACATTTACAAAACTATAACCAAAAACTATTATTATTATTATAAATATTAATATTAGAAACACAATTTGTTGCATTCTGTAAATTACTTAAAATTGCCGGTCCAGTGGAGTTATTTGGTGTTAACTGGTAAGTAGATGACGTTAATGAGGATGGCATCGGTTGAAGTTCACATAAAGATTACGATGAAGGTGACGGCAACGGTTTTAAGTCATTTGTAGATGAAATAATTTTTTCTGATATATTTTTCTTACATCAAAACCGGGTGGTTTGACAGTTGTTCCATGACACTACTTTAGAGAATGTACAGGGTTATATCAAAATATCTTCATTATTTTATATTTTCAAAAAAAATTTAAAATGCAACAAAAAGCTAGAAAAGATGTAGATTTTATTTGATGGACTATTTATTCACCTGTTGTAACAATAGTTATAACTTCCGAAGTAAAAAACTATCTCATAAGGTCAAAATTTGCATAATTTTGACACTAATTTGACACTTTCAAACCTAAAATGCGTGCGGGAAAGTGGGTTAAAATGCACGGTCGTAGAAAAAACATTTTTAAATTCTTGATCTAGCGGTTGTACCGGGTGGTCCAATAAGCCGATCTCTCGGCTATATATCAGAAACTATTCATGTTATAACGTTAGGAGAAAAAATTCCTTAGGAAAAGTGGACAAAAAAAATTGCTGGAAATTACTTTCAAGTTTCTAGGTTAACCGCTAGGGGGCGTAACCTGTAAAGAAAAATTTTAAAACCAGTTTTTTGTGAAATATGCCCAATTATACCCAGTGTTAAATAAGTAAACTGAAAAAAGGCCGAAATTTCGCACAAATTTGTTCAAGTACTTTTTATTCTATTTTTCCAAATAAAGGATGGGGGAAAGTGGGAAAGTGTTGGTGAATAAATACCTATAACTTTGGTTTGAATCAACCGATTTTAATGAAATTAGTGTCAATAGAAAGAGTGTAGATGAATTAATTACTTCTACTATAAAACAAAGGCATTTAGTTTTAATTGTCATACGTAGAGGGTACTTTCGAATGAAAAAAATTAAAATTTGTTTTCCTTAAGAATGTTCAATGGAAACACCTAATTATTGTGAATTATAATGGAACTGGATTAAATTCTCAACAAAATGGCGCAAACCGCATGTTGATAGCTATTGTCGAAGTCAAGATATAAATAAAAACGCATAAACATAAGTAAGTATAGTATTGACTCACTCTGTATTATAACTTGTAATTAAATATGTAAAAGAAAGATCATACATAAATTTCGATCATTAAGACTTAATGTCCCGCACTGGGTAGAGGAAGTGCAGCTTCAAGGTAGATGGAGTCATAATGTTTGGTGTGGTAAAGATCGCAGTTTCATATTTCTTGGAACTTCAAATGACGATACATATTTGGATTTTCTGAATAATTGGTTGTCTGTTTTATTGAAAGATATTCTCTTACAAACATGAGGTATGACATTACAGCATGACGGGTGCCCTGCGCACTTTTCCAGACGAGTTAGAGATTATTTGAATGTAAGCTATCCAAATGGATGGATTGGAAGGGTAAGTTTATTTTCAGGGCCAGCTAGATCTCCAGACTTACCATGTCTGGACTTTTATCTGTGGGGAACATTGAAGGATTTAGCGTACCAAACTCACCAACCACGCGAGACGACATGCAACAGCGCATTAAAAACGCTATAAATAGTATATCAACAGCTGAAATTTAAGCAACAGATATGTCAAAGCGTGCTAGCAAAGATTACAGAAATTTTATTCTGGAATCCTTGGTGCTAGATTACATATTTGTTTGGAAAACGATGAAAAACAATTTGAACATTTAATTGGACATCAAGTTTTAATGACCAAGATATCTGTATAATCTTTCTTTCCCATATTTAATTTTAAGTTATAATACAGGTTGTCAATACCATACTCACTTATGCTTATGCGTTTTTATTTATATCTCGAGTTCGACAAAAGCTATCAACTTGCGGCTTGCGCCGTTTTGTTGTGGATTTAATCCAGTTCCATTAAACATTCTTGAGGAAAACAAATTTTAATATTTTTCATTCGAAAGTACCCTCTACCTATGACAATTAAAACTAAATGCCATTGTTGTATAATAGATGTAATTAATTCATTTACACTCTTTCCATTGACACTATTTTCGTTAGAATCGGTTGATTCAAACCAAAGTTATAGGTATTTATCCACAGACACTTTCCCCACCCTTTATTTGGAAAAATAGAATAAAAAGTACTTGAACAAATTTGTGCGAAATTTAGGCCTTTTTTTAGTTTATCTATTTTCAACTGGGTATAATTGGGCATATTTCACAAAAAACTGGTTTTTACATTTTTCTTCACAAGTTACGCCCCCTAGCGGATAGCCTAGAAACTTGAAAGTAATTTCCAACAATTTCTCTTGTCCACTTTTCCCAAGTAATTTTTTTTCCTAAAGTTATAACATGAATAGTTTCTGATATATAGTGGAGAGATCGGCTTATTGGACCACCCGGTACATTTGGAAGAATATATTGTGGGCCGAAATAAATGAGTACATTTTTTAATTGAAAATATTTTTTTTGTTTCTTGGGCGATTTATTTTCCTTTTGCACGGCTAATAACCTAACATGTCCTCAACATGACTGTAAATTTAAGCAAAAATAATGTACAGGGTCGGACTTACAAAAAAAATTATATAGCAGTGCATTTGAGCTCGTTGCATTTTCGGTAGATAAACTATCCAGAACACTTCAGTAAAAAGGAAATTTTCCGAAATTACCGGATTCGCGAAATACCATCTTTTTATTAAATAACATTTTAACAAATAACACATTTATGAAAACCGTTTAGTAACTTTATAACTCAGAGTAAAATATTATGAATGGGGCCACCATTATTGTTTATTATTAATTATTAATAATTTTATTTTATTACATCACTCTTTCTTATCAATTTTTAACATATCATAATTTACAATTACTTGTATTTTCATATCTTTTTCAAAGCAAAAACTTTTTATCATTTTTGATATTTAAATGTAATTTGAGTTATCTTGTATTCTCAATTTGAATTTATTAACTATGAACTTTGTATTACATTACTTAGTAGTATTCTGTATGAGATTTAACATGTCTTCGATAAGATCTTATTTTTCTGGATTGTACCTGTTATCTTTCTTTTTATAGCCTGATGATGGTAATGTTTTACCGAAACTAGTAGCAAGTTACTTGTCCTTCTTTGTTCGGACAATATTAAAATATTGTGGTTTGGACTTCGTGTTTTATTGAACCTCTTGTGCTTCAAAAACCACATTTGAGATATGGATGAACTCTTAGAGTTTAATATCATGAAGTCTGCAAGATCACTTTTTAATAACGAAAGAAAAAATGTATTTTTCTTATATTTTCTTGTATATGTTATAGAAACTAATTTTTGAAACGGCAATGCATCTAAAACATTCGGAGAAGATTGTTGAAAATACTTGTCCAAACTTGTGATTTTATCAACAAAAAAAATAGAAAGAATTTCTCAATTGAAATAAAAAAAACACAATTTCAAATTTAAGTTTCCTTTCGAGTTCCAAGTTGTCAGATCCGATAAAAACTTATTGTCATGAAAACGTATTTTCTTATATTCAAATTTGGAAAATGGGGATTGTAGAAATAAATAAAACAAAAATTGTTACATTTTTTTATATACTTTATTGATAATATTATGTGAAGTGAAAACATATTATATACGAAATACATTGAAGTATCGAGATTAACAACTAATTAGATAGATTAAAATTAATGAGAACGAAGCAAATCTGGGACGACCAGGAAAAAATAT
>CAJUYH010008058.1:0-16209 GCA_910591685.1 Galerucella tenella | reverse complement strand
TGCAATTCAGATGTTTCAGCCTTGGCAATGAAGAATTCTTGGAGTCTAGATATTTGTTTGTTATGTAAATTAACTATGTCCACTAGACCTCTCCCTCCCTCTCTTCTTGGTAGTGTTGTCCTGATAACTGATGATGTCGGATGGTGACATTTGTGTTTGGTCATCATGGTACGGGTTGTTCTTTGAATATCCTCCAGCTCTGTCTTTGTCCACTTCAGAATTCCAAATGAGTATGTCAGGATCGGTATGGCGTAGGTGTTAATTGCTTTTGCTAGATTTCCTGCGTTCAACTGGGATTTCAATAAAGTAGTTACCCTTTGAGTGAACTGGCTCCTAATTTTGATTTTTGCTTGCTTTTGGTCTAATAGCTTAGCTTGCTGAAATCCTAGATATTTGTAGGTCTCGCCATTTTGCATGGCAGTTATCATATTCCCATTGGGTAGTAACACATCTCCGTTCACGATTTTACCCTTCTCGATATTTAAGGTTTTGCACTTGTCTAATCCAAATCCCATTTGTATATCACTGGAGAATTTTTCAGTGATATTGAGTAAATGTTGAATTTGACGCTGGTTGGATGCGTATATTTTGATGTCATCCATATATAAAAGGTGGGAAACAGTGCAGCTAGTGTTCCTGTTGGCTTTAAGTTTATAGCCGTAATCCGTATCGTTGAGTAGATTGGAGAGTGGGTTCATTGCCAAACAGAACCAAAGTGGACTAAGGGAGTCACCTTGGAAGATCCCCCTACGGATGGAAATTTCATCAGTTTGGAGGTATTGGCCATTTATTTGTAAATGAAGGTTCGTTCGCCAGTGCTTCATCGATGATTCTAGAAAAGTAACAATCGTGGGATGTACTTTGTAAATTTGCAGAACTTTAACAAGCCAGGAATGTGGAACGCTATCAAATGCTTTCCTGTAATCTACGAAAGCCGTATGGATGTTGCGCTTTTCCTTTTGCGCCTGTTTCAGTATAACTGAATCAATGATAAGTTGTTCTTTGCAGCCTTGGTGATCTCGTCTGCAACCTTTCTGTTCTTCTGACAGGATGTTGTTTTGGTCCACATGTCTGTAAATACGGTTAGTGATGCAAGCCGTTAATATTTTATATATAGTTGGTAGGCAGGTTATGGGCCTATACTGCGAAGGATCGTGAGTTTGATGTGTTTTGGGAAGCAAGTGGGTCGAGCCCAGTGTCAGAAATGGTGGTGTATCTTCTGGATGTAACAAAATATGTGAGAATGATGTTGCCATTGCTTCATGTAGACTGTCAAACTTCTTATACCAAAAGTTTTGGACATGGTCAACTCCTGGTGTCTTCCAATTACTGGTACTCTTTATAGCTTCGGTTACCTCGGTTGTTGTCAAGTTAACGAAAGGCATCGGTTCAATATTGATTTTTTCCTCCTCAGTTCTTATCCAGTGAGCGTTGGATTTATGTTCGACAGGCTTCGACCATAATGAAGACCAGTATTCCGTCAGCTCATCTTTATTTGGAGGACTTTGGTTCTGATTGTTTACTGTACCGCTCAGTTGCCTGTAAAATAACTTCTGATTGTTATTGAATAAGTAATTTTGTTGTTTCCTTTTCGTGCACTTGACATATCGAGATAAACGTTTGGATTTTGCCTTTAACTTTTGCCTGAGTAAATCCATATATTCAGATACATGTTGTTCATGTTGTGGGTGACCTGTATAAGTTTTGATTTTTCGATAGATCTTTCTCACTCTGTTTGTTAATCGCCTCGACGGTTTCAGGTTGTTCTTAAACTCTGTCAACTGCCCCAATTCCCTCCTGATGTCATCAATGGAACTTTCGAGCCTGCGTTGCCACCAGGGCTTGAGCTGTTTGTAGTCCTTACTCTGATTGTTTTCAGGGAATTGGATTCGTTGATTATGAATTCGAAGCACTGCCACCGCTCCACAATAGATGAGAGTGTGAAGTTGTTCCAGTGCTTTGCAGTCTTTGGCATAGTTCTGCAATAGTAAATTCACTGCTGCTATTATGCTGTTGGTGCTCTTATTGGTTCGCAGCTTGGGTAGTTTGGGCCGGTGTATTGGGTTGGTGCCATTAAATTCCGCTAGTGCTTTACAAAGCTCTGTATTATAGTCATTATCAGGTGTTTTGTCGCAATCAATGTTTGTTTTCTCAACGCCATTGTTGTCTTCTTGTGCATTCTCCGGTTCATGTGTATCATGATCGGTAATTATGTCATTCTCCTCATTTTGTAGGTCAAGAAGGACTTCTCCTCGAATTTGTTGCAACGTCGGATCGGGTAGTAGATTGTTTTTCACAATACTTCGACGCTGGTCAGCAATACGTTGTTCCGTGAGATGCTGGAATTCTGGGAAATGTTCTATGAATGCACAGTGGAGGGCGTATCTGTATGTTGTTATATCAGTTTCCATCTTGGTGATTTTGAAGTAGGAGCGCATAATGAAAGAGTTCAGCTCAATAGTCCACTTCATGCGCTTCCTGGGCTCTCCGGCTTTTGTGGTCGTGGATGTGCCGACTTGCGTCACTCCAGAAACAGCAGAAGCCGGTGGATGAGGATTGATGTTTTCCTCATGAGTGTGGGTCACAGTAGCCCTACTCGGTGTCACGCTGCGCCTACCGCTAACCGAGGAAGAAGTTGATTCATCATTTTTCGAACAAGCCCTTCTAGCACCAGCTTGAACGCGACAAGAGTTTAAGGTGTTGCAATGTCGATTCACCTGCCGATTCCTGAGATTTAAAGTCCCGGAATGTACAATCGAATTATTGCTCCCCCCAGAATCCGTGGAGCAGACAGCCGATGTACTAGGTACACTAGCAGTGTGGGATTCTGAGCATTTCGCTCTACCCACCTGGGGTAATCTAGTTTTACAATTCGACATCGTGATTGTTGCATTTTAGACCTACTGCCAGGTGATGATTCAGCCGCTCCTTCCATGGAGAACAGACGCTGTCGGAGTACCGCTCCTTACATGGAGTCCGTCGTGTCCTAAAACTTACTGGTTTTGGTTCGCTCCGAGGTATTTAATTTCCCCGATACCTTTTATATCTAAAAGGCCTTCCCCTATCCACCACCTGGGGAAGCGCCCGATAGGGGACCAGCACCCCCACGGTTATTATTATTATTATTATTATTATTATTATTATTATTATTATTATTATTATTATTATTATTATTATTATTATTATTATTATTATTATTAATTGATATGTTTCCAGTTGTGTTTCATGTTAAGAAATATTCCAAGTGATTTCACATTAGAATTGTATTTGAAGTTGAGAGAGACAGTATAGATTAGTGGTGGGGGTAAAAATCTTCCTCTAGTGGATGTATACACACTCCATTCAGCTTGAGAAATAGTCAATCCAAGTTAAACGATAAAATAGAGAGATCAAGACCAAATTCGCTCATCGCTATAGGTTGAAAGACTCCCGTAAGCACCCAATAAGCAATATCTATTATACTGCTTTTTTATAGGCTAATTGAATTTATTCTATCCGCTTTAGTAGAGCGACAATACTATTGCAAAATCTTCAAATGATCCATTTCCTTCCTAAGAAATATGAAAAAGGGGGAAGAAGTGTAATTGGGTTTGTTGTTTTTTCAGCTGGGTATGTATGGTATCTAAAATATCTTGTTCTTGAATTTTTGCCTTTGAGTGGATTGAACATATTATTGTGGAAAATTATTGTTGCCCTTTTTTGAAGAGTTTCATATTTCCTACAAAAATTTATCTTAGTCATTCTGAAGTATTGCTCCCTACGTGGGTTATAAAATTCCTTAGCAAAACAATTTTTTTCACGTCATTTAAATGGAACATGAAAATCATTAATATTATTAATATTATTATAAATATGGCGAGTACAAACTTTGACAGCATTTTATTTCCGCCATGTCCAACAATATTTTCAGTATACTTAAAAAAAATTATTGATGTGATATGATTCTATTGATAGAGGTTAGGGTGAACTATCTAATATGAAAATAGTACTTATGGTATTTGAACTATCCGTTTCTGGATTTTCGTTATTTGAATAAGAGATGAGTATACTTTTATTTATTGAAAATGAATATCTGATGTAGATGGTAGCCTGATTGGTGATACAATGAACAATTTGCTTATGTAATTATGGGTTTCGGGGTTTGCGGACTCTGTCATTTGATTCATGTATATTTTGGGTGAAATGGGTAGGTCCTACATGATTATTTCTATTTGAAAAAGATTAAACTCACTCAAAACTATTTCCAGGAGTTTTCTCACTGGGGTTTTCATATCAGAGGTTTGTTTTGAACATAAGTTCTTCCATTTATTTCCGGCGCGTGAGCTCTGGGCATTAAAATGGTGAACGCCGAATAGCGTTTATATTTTTTCATTCACTTATTTCATAATCTTTTTCACACTGCAAACACGTCTCCGACCTTTTACATTGTTTGCCTACATGACCAAACCTTGAACAGTTATACCACTCTCTCAATGTATGATATAACCTTAAAGCTGACAAGGTTGATTTTTATATACTTTGGTGAAATTTGGGATTAAAATGTGACTTAAGCTGTTTGAGTCGGAATCAATTTGATTGTATAATTTTTTCATGATTCTCCTTGAGTAACACTGCCTACACCTACACCGCCTACACTAATTCAACAATGTTAATTATGTTCTTCGATATTTTTTTCCAAATTATTATCAGAATATTTCAAATCTACGTACCTAGACTTTTTTTCAACCATCCTTTGCCGTTATGTTATAATCGGTGACGTATTCTGCTGTTTTGCGGTTTTCCTAAGTCCATTTTGAGACGCTGACGTTGACGCTGCAACTCGAAAAAGTTGTATGCAACTGGGCGTTTTTTTTTTTCGTTGGGCTCGTCGGTCGCATCAATTAGAACTTGCTCTATTTTCGAGAGAGAAGTCGCTGAGGCTTGGTAACTTTTTTGGTGGATTCTGTCGCCCAACCCAAAATTTCTATTTGCTGCTTCGCTCTGACATAAGTGTCACTGTCAATCAAGTTGGCAACACGTTACGTTTTCCTATGCCTGAATGAGTCGCAGCAACAAACCTATCGATATGCTGATAGTACTTTTTCTCGCAGCGATTTGTCCCGGTAACAAGTCGCTGCGATTTGACGCAACGTGGAAAAGTAACAAATGAAATTTACGTCAACATGAGTTGAGGAACACGTTAATGACGTCATAATTCCGTCTTATCCATTTTATGATTGAGAGATCAAGATGGACAATGTATGATGTAACGGCAAAAGATGGTTGAAGAAACTGTAACAATTTGATTTTCATGGATTGCGAATCGTGGAATATGAAGGAAAAAGTTTTTGTTACCAAGATGTGGATATTTGATGATAAGAAGTTTTGTTATCCTTGCATATCACCCCAATCTTATTTTGACCCACTGAGTCATTTATGGATGGGTATTATGAATGAAATATAACCGGAATTCAATTCATTGATTGTACTTGATATAAAACACGTTTGATCGCTAATACCGGTACCGGATCTTCAAATAATGACTTTAATAGACAAGTTTCCAATACTCTCGGTTATATTATCATTTTCGTAGCGATAATCTTGATATAACAGTGGAAACAGATTTTATTCTGAAGGATGTTGTCTCAAACTTTATTATTGATTAAATGTGAGTTCTCCAGTTTGTGAAAAGAATGTAAAATGAAACCCTAAATAACCTGGAACGGTTGAAAAGAAATACAAAAGGCACTTTTATATACTTTCAGGCTCCTCATGATCATTAAAATTTTGAGCTCAAGACTTCTCATTGACAAAGGATCCGAATATATTCTACCGCACAGCACCAATTAACTGAACGGAAATATCGATAAACTTCGTGAAAAAAATGTATTTCAAACAAAAAAAATATCAGTAATAAAAGCTGACTGAGATGTTTTGCCAGGCCAAAAAAGATTAAGTGTACTGATCCATACACTCTATATTGCTCACACCTCGGATATTGTATTCAACATTATTTTTGGTTCTTTCGATACGGATTCATTATTTTTGATTTCAATTATTTCAATTTGGAGTCAGCAGCGTGTATTTATTTTGGATGGAAAATGGCGGCCTACCAAACTGATGTATGAACATAAAATGGAAGCCACGGATTATCTGTACTAGATTGCCATAGACAGTCATTGGTGCAGTAGATACTAGTGTTTTTAGGTTATAAATTTGTTTTTATTTTCCATCATTGCTAACAAAAAAGACATTGAACGCCTCAAGGTTAGAAATTGCAGACAGAAGAGACAATAGCTCGAATAGAACCATTTCTTATTGCACATAAAGACGATCCTGTTAGTGAACAAAAAACTGAGCGCTTAAGTGCACGCAAAGAGTTTCTTCAAATTTTATGTTTAGATAAAAACTATGATGAAACGTTGATGACAGATGACATTGAGGACAAATACATTGATTTAATAGACAATATTGAATAGGAGCTGAGTATTCATGACAAAAATACATGTAAACTCTCACATAATAACATTCCCATTCAAAAAACTGATATTTTTACCACAAAACTGCCACCTATTGACATTCCGTCATTTTATGGTGAAAATTCAACGAATTTTAAATCATTTATTGAAATTTTCACAGCACTTATTGACAAAAATATACAGTTGATGGAGGTAGAAGAGTTGTTTTATTCAAGAAAATATTTGAAAGGTGATGCGTTATCTCTAATAGATAACCTACTTCTAATTAATTCTTCATTTAACGAGGCTTTTAATATTTTAAATTAAAGGTATAACAAGGTCAAAATCGGATGAATGTTCATTTTGTTCATTTCATGGCCATAAACTGTACAATTGTAGAAAGTAGAAAGTTCACAAATTTTGCAGATTGCGCCTAAATAGTCATGCTGACAAATGCAAAATGAATTTCAGATGTAACACGTGCCAAAAGGAACACAACTCGTTGCTGCATTTGAACAAGTTAAACAGTGATGAAAGGGTGTCTGAAGCAGAAGCAGTCAAACCCAGAATCAAATAGTTCTTCCACCGACAGTGAAAATTAAACTCAAAGTCCGGGATGGCAAGTATATTTATGCCAAAGGACTTATTGACACGGGTTCTCAGATGTCGTTAGTAACTAGTAGCTTGGTAAAAGAATTAAATTTTAAACCATATAATAATTGTATCAATCTTGTTGGTGTTACCGAAAACATAACTAAAATTCAAAAATCTATTGATTTGGGGGTAGAATCCTGCTCTCATGATTACTCCACTAATATCAAATGCGCCGTTGTTGATTCAATCACCAGTGAGTTACCTCACATAACTTTTGACAAATCAAAACTGAATTTTCCGAAAGGTATTACTTTGTCAGATGACAATTTCAATCAAACTTGAAGCATTGACCTTCTATTCAGTGCAAATGCTGCATTTCAAATTTTTTTGTCACCAAAAATTGAATGTGACACCCTACATTTACAAAATACTTTTTTCGGTTATATTGTCAGTGAATGCATTCCAACAAATTAATTTTGCTATTTACTCACATTGCGTGCCACATACAATCACCTCAACAAAACCATGTCCCAATTTTGGGAACTTGAGAAGGTTCCCAAGGCTTTTCATGAATATTCCAGTGAACAGGAAGCTTGTGAGCATACATTTAAAGACTCTGTTCAATTGTTAGAGAACAAATTCCGAGTAAGTTTGCCATTAAAACAAAATATGAACCATTCAAATTTAGGAGTTGCCATCAAATGCTCCGAAAATTAAAAAAACGATTCAAGTCAAATCCGGATCTTTTCAAGCAATATAAATCATTTATTGAAGAATACATCAAGCTTGGTCATTAGGAAATTGTAAATCTTTATTCTTATAACTTAATTAGTGATTCAGTGTATTTTATGGCCCATCACCCAGTCATTCGGGTAGTTTTTGATGGAAGCATGGAAACAAAGTCTAACAAATGCATAAATGATTTTCTTTATTATGGCACTGTCGTGCAAAGCGGTCTTTTTATTATTCTAATACTTTTCAGAACATTCAAATTTGTCATATCTGCTGATATCAAGCACATGTATCGTATGATTCTAGTTTGTCCTGAGCATCGTCCTCTACAGAATATTTTGTGGAGGGACCCCTATGGTATTCAGCTGCAAACCGTGACTTATGGTTTGAAAAGTTTATCATTCTTAGTGGAACTGGCTCATTCAGAAGGTAAAAAATTTCCAAAGGCGGCTCGCGCTTTGCTTAACAACACCTATGTCGATGATGTTTTAGCAGGTGATAATACCATAGAGGAAACAATAAAGCTCAAACAAGAGTTAATTTCCCTATTAGAATAACATTCCCTGCACAAATGTACCAGCCATATTAAATGACATTCCTAAAGATAAACAAACTTTTGATAACGTTGATATAATAAAAAACAATTCACTGTGAAAACGTCAGGAGTTGCTTATGACACAAATTCTGATGATTTTGAATTAGGCTCGCCCAAAATCGAAATAAATCAATGCATAACAAAAAGACAAGTTCTCAGCTTCATATCAGAATTTGATGACCCTTTGGGACTTGCTGGTCCAGTTTTAGTAGCAGCTGAAGTCATCATGCAAAAGCTGTGGTAGTGGTTCAATCAATATGCCAATCCTAAGAATTCCTCGGAATTCAATGTGTGCCTAGATTAGAATTAAATGCGGCCTTGCTATTGGCAGGGTTGGTCGAAAAACTATTCTCCCTATTGAAAGCAAAAGTTAATAGGTTCCCTTTGTACTCTGATTCAAACATTGTACGAGCTTGGCTAGCAACCGATCCCTTGAGATTAAATCCATGTGTTGCTAACCGAGTCATAAAAGTACAAAAGGGTACGGCAGGTTTCAAATGGTCATAGAGTCAAGAGGATTAGATCTTCAAGAAATTTAATCGAACCATCTATGGATTCATGGTCCATCCATGCTGTGCAATAAAAATTTCTGTCATAATGACAGCATCATAGAAATTCCCAATCCTCTCCTCGACGAAAAAGTTTCAGTTAATGTGATACATACTAGGCTAGATACTTTTTCCAAGATTTTTCTTGCATTGCAAGACTCCAAAGAGTAGTTGCATACTTCATTCGATTTAAAAACAATTCTATGAACATATCAAAAATAACAAATGAACTGGAAATTTGAACATTTCAGAACTCAACAATGCTCTACAAATTATTATACGTTGTGAACAGCAAAATCATTTCTTCAATGAAATGAAATGCCTTTTGCGCGATCGATCTTTTTTGTTTATTTACAGCATCGGTTGTCAGGGCGGTAGGTTGTGTTTACTGGTTTTTAAGTCTAACACGTCGGTAAGTGATTCACTTACCGTTCAGACGTTGGTAGGTAAATTACTTACCGACGTCTTAGCCCTACATACATTTAAGTGGTCCTAAATAATATATTACTCCATTCTTCACACAAAAAAAATAAGAAGAATTATATTTTTTAATGTACAGAACCCAACAGAACAATATAAAAAGTAATGAATACAAAAAAATTTCACCAAAATGCAAATTATATTTTAAAGTGATCGAGAAATATAAATGTCACTTTTGACATTTCGTTCATTTCGAAGTTTGAATTATTTCATTCGGAATTTATTTCGATACAATCGCGAAAGAAAATGATTCAAGCATCTTGAACGTTGAGGGTAATACCGGTCTCCAGCAAAATTGCTGTCCAAACATTTCTGTCGACCGGTAAACAACCCAGCATTTAGCTCGTTGTCACCTTTTTTAGACAGTAATTGTATATTAAGAGTGGGGGAGGGGCTTCAAAATTCCAACTTACCATACAATTAAAAACATCCCGTAATTCTTCCCAAGAATAGTCATATCACCCACTTGAGGTTATTACATCTCAGGTTATTACATGCCGGTTCGAGGCAAGTTTTAAGTTCTCTTAATCAATTACTGGTGAGTTAACGGAAATAGGGAAATTAAAAAGGTATTGCATAAATGCATCACCTGTTTTAAATCTAAATCAAAATGCTCTGAACAACTAATGGGTTCATTGCATGGAAAAAGAGTTCGTGCGTCTAGAGCATTCCAAAATGTAGGTATAGATCTTTGCGTTCCTTCCATGACCAAATAATCACGAATAAGAAAATCTGTAATTTCCAAGTCCTACATAGCGCTATTTGTATGCTTTGCTGTTAAGGAAATTCATGTAGAGCTTGTATCTGATCTCACAACAAAAAATTTTTCGGCTTGTTCCAAGCGATTCATTTCCAGACGGGGGAAGCCTTTCAACGTCTTTTGTGTCGGTGGGTGTACCTATATTACAGAAAGCAAAAACACATTGACTTTCACAGGCTGCTAAGAATAAAACTTATTCAAAAATAATACTACCGAACTCCTGTCAAATGATAGTTTCCAATGCCAATCCAGTAAATCTTGAGGATATGACTATCATGAATAATATACTGCTCATTTATAAACATTTTCAATAAGCTCAAATGCATAGTTCTGAGATGGCTCAGAATATATGTTTCTCCAAACGATTCACCTTTGAGAATTGTTGAATTTTTTCCAGTATAATTTTATTCACACTTCTTAAAGAGGGAGCCTCCATGGATGGTTTCATAATTTTCCTTATATCTGCAACTTTATTATTTGTGAATATAATCTATACAATATGAGATGAACTACATTACGTTCCATAATAATTGTTAAACACTCAGGAAGGCTTGATGCACTCCAATACTCCTCCCTTACACTATTAGCTTGTAGATGGAACTGTTGCTTCTGTATCTGTATCTGTAGAGTAGGGAGGGTGAGTGTGTAGGCTCACAGCACTTGGGCCACATTGTACCCATTGTACATCCTCCCGAGGAGTTGTCCTCCTAGGTCATTGTCCATCCTGTCCTCCTCAGGAAGGTGGACAGGTCACTGGGAGACATCCCCTTCATATCGGCAGGTGTAGGCCAAGACTCACCGAACACACACTCTATTATTGACCATAACTCCGGACACTCGTATAAGACATGCCTGACAGTTTCATCTTCCTGTTCACACATCCTGCATAGTGGTGTGTCCACTAGCCCCATATTATGGAGGTGTTTCCTTAGTTGACAGTGACCAGTCAGGGATATCACTGTTAAACGTTGGTTTTTCCTAGTCATCGTCAAATATTTCTTCGGCGCCAGCTTTCCAGGGTTTTCCAAGTATCCTTCGATTCCATCCCATATCTTGAGGGATTGAGCATGGGTGTAACGTTTGGCTAGTTCCACAATTGTCGAAGTCGTTAGGCCGTAGGTGTCACTGGGTCCTAGAATTTTCAGTCCAGCGGCTTCCCTGGCTTCAGCAATGCGATTTCCTTCACTCCTGTCGTGCCCTTTAACCCACCTCAGGATATTATTATTATCTGCCGAGGCGTCAGCTTAATCCTGGTGGCACTCTAGTACTAGCCTCGATATAACACGTTGTCTGTCCAAGGCTGATAGGGCTTGTCTACTATAAGTGAAGATTATTATGTTGTTGCCAGAAATTCTTCTTCTGGTTAGTTCCTTTGGGGCAATTGAGATACCAGCCAGTTCTGTTTGAACCACGCTGGTATTGTTTCCCAGTCCCCACTTAATCTTCAGGCTTAGTGCTCTCGAGTAAACTCCACATCCTGAGCCTTCTTTCATTTTTGAACAATCTGTATATAGTATTGCATTTACAGCATCTGGCTCTGTGTTCTGTTTTATTCGAATTTTGTAGGGTTTGTTAAACAAAAACCTAGGTTCAATTGCATCTTTGGCTGCCTGCAGCAGAGGTAGTTGCAGTGATCGCATCCTGCCATAGGCTTAACCTCAATTGGCCCGTTCTACTTCGGGGCTTACACCAGCCGTGCGCAATCGTACCATGGCCATTAACGCAACCTCCTTGACGTACAGGTCCAGAGGGGTCAGACCAGTAATTAGTCCCATTGCTGCGGTTGGTGTTGTTCTCATGGCTCCTGTGATGTTTGAACAAGCCATTTGCTGTATTTGATATAATTTTTGGATGGCCGTTGCTTGTAGAACCTTCGGTCCCCATGCAATTGCTCCATACGTTAACATGGGTCTTATTATTGCAGTGTAGATCCAGGTGATCACACGGGGTGACAGACCCCATGTGCGTCCCACTGTCCTGCGACACTGCTCATAAGCCACATATGCTCTTTTTGCTCTGCTGTGTAGATGAGAGTTCCATGTTAGTTTCCTGTCGAGGGTAATACCAAGGTATTTCACGTCTTCCGAGAAGTTTAGTTTGCTTTTGAAGATTTCGGGAGGTTTCAAACCCGATAAGCTTCTTTTCCTGGTGAAAAGGACCATCTCAGTCTTTCTGGGATTGATCGACAGTGAGTGTTCCTTAGACCATTTTTCAATTAATTTAAGCCGATCCTGCGCTCTATCGCACAGTGTGTTCACAAATTTGCCAGTCTGGAAGATAACTATGTCATCTGCGTATGCAATTGTGTAGAATCCATTGTTGTTGAGGTGATTAATTAGAGTGTCTAGGACTTTGTTCCACAGAAGGCGCGATAAGACTCCTCCTTGTGGACATCCCCTCATGACCAGTCCTCTCACTGTGATGTCTTCTACATTGATACTTATTGCTCTACTAGAGAGCATCTTGAGTATCCATTCTCCTACTACCAGAGGTACATTCCTGGAGTTGAGTTGCAGGGTTATTGTTGGAAAGGTTGTTTTGTCAAACGCTCTCTCGATATCTATGAATATACCAGGGTGGATTCTTTGTTGTCCAATGATCTTTCGATTCTGCCAACCACTTGGTGAAGGGCCGAATCAGTGGACCTTCCCGGAGTATATGCATGCTGATTTGGATGAAGTGGGTTGTGAACTAGCACTTCATCTCTTATATACCGCTCGCATAACCCCTCCATTTTTTTTATAAAGAACGATGTAAGACTAATTGGTCGGAATTCTTTTGGTAAGGTGTTGTCGATCCTACCTGGTTTGGGTATAAATACCACACGTACTTATCTCCACTTACTGGGAATATACCTCGGAGCTAAAGAGGCTCCGAAAATTCCAACCACGTGCGGCATAAGAATATTCATTCCCCATTGAAGTAGGGCTGGTCTTATTCCGTCAGGTCCTGGTGACTTGAAGGGGGGAAAGCCCGATATGGCCCACCTTATCCTGTCCTCATCAATTACTGCACTAGCAGATTGCCAGTCGTATTGTGAGGGTGTTGTTGGTACTTCCGTCCAGTTTAACGTTCCAGGAAAGACAGAATCTGGGAAGTGAGTTTCCATAAGAATCTCAGCGCTCTCTTGGAGGTTGGCGGCCTTGTCGCCATTTACCCTTGTCAGGATGGTTCCATAATCATCCTTATGTCTGCAACTTTATTATTTGTGAATATAATTTATACAATATGAGATAAACTACATTACCTTCCATAATAACTGTTAAACACTCTGGAAGGCTTGATGCACTCCAATACTTCTCCCTCACACTATTAGCTTGTAGATAGAACTGTTGCTTCTTGTGGGATACAAACAAATATCCATAAACTTCTTGAATTCATAATCAAGAACATAACCACGTTTGATTACAGACAATGAATACATTTTTAAGAATAACCTTTTGAAATTCAAACATCTGTTCCCACTTCGTTCCAAATAAATTGGGATTGGGAGTATAAAGCTGTATTGAGAGAAAACCACTGTAGTAATTTGTCGCATTATTATGAAAGGTGTTTTGTTCCATTTCACTGATAGGAAACTTATCGAAGGCACTAAACGTCATGTCAGAATATTACCTTGGTTCATATGGAGTTTCACATCAACCCAACCTATACGCTCCCGACATTTTTTTCACTGGTCCCTGTACATGAATTCAATTATTTGCTACAATGTTTATACTTGTTTCCTGTTATTTAATCAAGTTGACACTTCTCACGTTTGATATATTCCAAAAGTTCATTTAAAGTTAGTAGCTTGAAATATTCACAAGTAATGTACCGGTGGTAAATTTCAAAAAATTCACTGACAATGCAACCTCATTTTCATTGCAAACAAAAGTGGATCGTGCCAACTGTGTTTGAAACCGATGTATCGATGTAGTAGTAGTAGTTGCATTCATTCCAAGAATGGTTTTTTTTTGAAGACGTTCACATTTCTGTATCCAGACACAATAAACTATATTTATCCCTCATATTTTTTTATATCTCAAGATTACAACTACCACTACAAAAATAGCATAGTATCAAGATAAATTATTCGACCATCAACTATTATGATGGTTTTCTGCTGACAAATAAAACCACCAATGCCAATGATCAGGTAATTATCATAATTAAAGAACTTTAGACCAAAGAAAATATAGATATGATGGAAAAATCGGTAACCAATATTTTGTTCAAGTGAAAAAGTGTACTGAGCTCTGGTTTATCAGGTTTCCACCCTTCCAGTCCTAGAGAGCATCTGCCAAGGATCTTGGCATCTAATCTAGGATTCTACCTGTATTTGATCTTGAGGTTCAATAAAACTCAATCCAAGTCCATTATTAAATTGTATCATTCGTTTTTTTGAATAAATTGATGATGGGAATCTGAAGCATATTAGTAGCTTCTAATATATTTCCAAAGTGTAGATTACAAGGAGGTCAGATATCTAGGTTCGCTTCACCACACTGCGACATATAAGATCTTTTGTGTGTACCATACATCTATGTTGTAATTCAAAAGACCCACGTTTCGAGAAATACGAGAAAAAATAAATTTTCTATCTACCCAAACCTAATTCTAGTAGAAAACTCCTTTTCCTCCCAAGTAACAATTTGAGTTTTAACTCGGTATACAGGATACCTATAAAGCTCATTTAATCCCATTTTAATAAAACTCCTTTTTCTACGGGATACTTACAAAGCTGTCACAAGTTAGCTTTAAGTCGAAAGGAAGAATCCTAAGACGGTTTTCAGGAGTAATTTGAAAGATCTTCTTGAAACCTACTAGCTGAATTTTGAAAGGATAACCATAAAACTTATTATGAAAACTTTTATGAGAGTGACAAATCCCAAAATTGCTTCAGGAGTATGATAAAGCTGAACGAGACTAATGCTGGGATTCTGAGAATTTTTCTATAAGCTACAGAATCTGTAAGACAGAGGATCTGTAACTTGAACCTTTACAGATTTGTGAAATTTGCTATTCTGGAACCAAATCTGTAAGAATCATAGTAACAGATCTCCACCTTATAGGTTTCAACTCCACTCCTATTTAAAATGTCAAAATTCCAACCTCAAAACCATTGAAAATATTT
This sequence comes from Galerucella tenella, assembly GCA_910591685.1. Lineage (NCBI taxonomy): Eukaryota > Metazoa > Arthropoda > Insecta > Coleoptera > Chrysomelidae > Galerucella > Galerucella tenella. The sequence goes on along the minus strand of CAJUYH010008058.1, from coordinate 947 downwards.
AACAGCTGTGTGTGTACCGACCTGGTAAACCTTAATACTAATTGATATTTTCAAGTTAACTACTGCAATAATTTATTCAACATGTTATTTACTTATTTAAATATACGTATTTTGTAGAACACAACGTGTGAAAAGGAAAAGTACTAAAAATACGTCTCCTGAGCAATTGGAGTTATACTTACGATCCATGAAAAATCATTACATTTTTCGCAGCAATACTATAAACCTCACTTTAGACCCCAATTATTCAATAAAGTAAGAAAAGCTAGTGGCTCGATTGAAGGCGCAATTATTCAAATGCATTGTAAAAAGACTGTGAATTAATTATTAGTATTATTACGTTCAATATAAAGTGAATTCCTGAATTATTCTCCATATGTATTTCTGTATGTATGTATTTTGGGGTGACATTCACTAAGACCTAAAAGATTTATTGTGCCCCCTTACTTCTACTCAGTTTCTGAGGAGAGTCTCAGAAACTAGTAGTTCCTCCAGTCGTATTTCCCGGAGGAAGTTTAGGATGTCTGCAGGCTTCAACTTAGGTGAATGTTTTTTTTCTATACAGTTATCTCGCAGGTGCTGTGCTCTAGGATTCTGAAGTGCTGTTGAGTTGGAAAGTATGTGGATGAAGGTTTTTTCTTCCATTCCACAAAATCTGCATTCTTCTTTCTCCACCATTTTGAGCTTTTTCAGGTGCCCATTCAGGCGACAATGTCCCGTTAGGATCCCTGTTAAAAGTCTTGGCGCAGTTTTACTTTGACTTATGCATTATTATGATCTCAACAGGTTGTAATCACCCAGAAAAGTCTTTGATTGTATAAGCCCTACTAGATCTTTCCAATGGTCAGATCCTCTCTTTTTCTCGGCTTTACTTATTTCTTCCAATGTTACATTGGGAATTGTAGTATATGTATCACCGTTGACATTTTATAAATAGATCACCTAAT
>CAJUYH010008057.1:0-16214 GCA_910591685.1 Galerucella tenella | reverse complement strand
TTCTTGAAACGCTTCACAATAGACCCCCTATGGAAAAATTAAAAAAATTTTATTTTTCAGGTTTTTATTAATAATTATCGTTGTTGTTAAAAACTTGAATTGATCATTGGAAAAATTTTTTTCCAATACTATTAATGATTATTAGAAGCTGCATAAAAATAATTTTTTAAAATTTTTATCTGTTATTGTTTAAAAAATTGTTATAAACAAATGCGTTGTTTATTAGATAATTGAAAATTTTTTCATGGAATTTCAATCTTTGATACAAATATTGATTTTTAAAAGAAAAATTGTTCCTTAAAAAAATTTTTTTATTGCTTATATAAACGCATTTGTTAATTAACAATTATTTCCTCCCACTTCTAATTAATATTAAGGAACAATTTTCTCAAAATCATTATTTATTTTTCTTTTCGATATAAAAAAGAATTTCGTTTTATTTATTTTTTCATTGTTTATGTAATAAACAATTTGTTATAAACAAATAAATTTTTACCTTATATTTTTTTCCCATTCTACTTACTGTCAAACGGATCATTAATAATATTTGAAAAAAAAAATTTTTTTCAATGATTAATTTATCTAAGTTTTTAATTTTGCAGCAACGATAATTATTAATAAAAACATGAAAAATAAACATTTTTTAATTTTTCAAACTGGGATCTATTGTGAAGCCTTTCAAGAACTGCTCCAAGAGAGTAATAAAATCTCAAATTTATCACACTTGCAATGTTTATGTTGAAGCAGAAAAAAAATATTACTTAACAATTGAATAACTAATTGAAAAATTGTGATAAAATTTTTTTTCAGGCGGATTATTGTTCATTTATCTATCCAGTAAGCCCTTGAATTTTTTCATTTCTTAAATTTCATATTTAATATGTTAAAATAATTTTTATTAATAAAGTGTCCAAAGTAGGCGTGGCTTACGGAAGCCAGAGCACCCGTTTTCGGCCGTATTTTCATCCCTCTGGGAAAATTATAAATATTGGTCCTACAGTTCCGGGAGTCGGGATTTTCTTAGGAAATTTCCTCCTCTTTCCAAATCTTTTTTTTTTATTTGAACAATCTTTATTAGTTTTTGAGATATTTGAAAAAAACTAAACCCCCTTTTTTTTAGTTAATTGTTAATAACTTTTGCAATTTTTGTTTGTGGAACTTCATTTTTTCCAAAAATCATCTAGATGCCATCCCGAATCGAATGACACCTCGATCATAATTTTCGGAGACTGCTGGAAAAAGTTGGCCAAAAAGGCACTTGTTGACTAGATTATATATTTATCGGACCTGAACTATTTTTTGGCATTGCGGAAAGCACTACTAGATCAGCTATAGCTACCTGGGCAGAGAGGAAAACCTACACGTACTGGGCAAACATACCGGGGCTCTCTCACTCGAAGGCGTTCATACACTACCCTCCGAGTACAAAAAAATAGGCAGATCCTGGATTGGAGTCGAACAAACCTATGCATTCTTACGGGACTGCTTACAGGACATTGTAGACTAAATTACCACCTAAAGAAGATGAGACCTCGGACTGTCGGTTCTGTAATTTGGAGGACGAAACTACGGAGACCATACTATACTTATGCCCAGTCTTGGGCAGGGTAAGGTATAATCATAGCTGGACATTAACTCGTTAATCCGTTAATTGTTAATTAACGAAGTTTACATTATGATTAACAGATTAACTTTCGAGTTAATTTTTAAAAATGTTAACGAACAGGTTAACTTCCGTTAATATACAGAAGTCCGTTAATCCTTAATCCAATGCCTAAATATTAAATCCAAGGGCCTAGTAAATTGCACAGCTTCAGCCAATGCCTTATTAAAAGGCGTAGAGAAAAGGTTTGGACCACTCCTGAATGATGAACAGTGCCAACTTGCCGCGGCATGTCACCCAAAGTTCCGTTTGATATGGCTGGAAACGTATGACAATAGTAAAATTAGTAAAGTGGATGCAGTAAAAAGTGCATGGAAGGAAAGGTAGAAGATGCCTTACGACAAAAAGCAGCGGAAAATTCGAAGGTCAGAGATAGTTTAAGTGGCGGTGGGAGCAATGCGAGTAACAATGATGATGACGAGGATTAACGGATTAACGATTAACGTTAACTTGCGTTAATACTTCCGAAATATAACGCTTTAACGTTTAACGAAGCTAACTTTTTATGTAGCGGATTAACGATTAACGACTCCAAAAAAGTATCACCAAATACAACCATGGACTTCGTCAGAAGCACTGGCTTGTGGGGTGAATTGTAATCCCTAGGGGTGAGCCACAATAGACCTAACGAAGGTCGCAGTGGAGGTGGCGAGAAGGCCCCACTCACATAGAACCTAACCTAACCTAAGATAGAGAGATAAATTCATTTGAAGGATTTCAATTATATCCATGGTATTTTCTGAGTGGTATAGTCGACGTAATTCTTTTAATGCAGCTACCTAATCGTATATCCCCTTTAAGTTATGTTGCGGAGCTAAACTCTGAAAGGTATTAATATTATTTTTGTCTACTTACCAAACATAATTCTATATTTTATTTCATATAATTGATAAAAGGACTTCCGGTTTAAACGGGATACCAGACGTGAATTGAGCCCTTTTACAGTTACAGTCAAACAAAAAGCCGGCAACTTTACGTTCGCACAATATCCCTTACGTCAAGTATACCCAATATATTTTTTAATGCAATTTTTTACTATAAAATTCGTTATTAAATAAATGTGTCTGGATATTTTGAGAAAATCCTAATCTATGTACTTACGAAAGTACTTAGCAGACAATAATTTAATTTGAGAATTACCGATAAACAATTACAGAAACAATATATATTTAATATATCTAATTCAAGAAGTAATTAACTTTAATTAAGTATAAGACGATTTAGAAAATGAATAATTTTTACTTGTTAATGTATTTCAAATTGCAATATTTAGTGTATATGGATAATGGAAATTATATTGAACATTTTATTCGTAAACATTCTTAGTAGCTGTAGAAGACAATATGTTGTAGTACATGCTGGAAGTAACGAAGCATTATTGCTTATTCGGTATTACAGAACATCTTATCGCTATGGCTTTCTAATCCGAAAGTGCTAAACTAAGAGCGGCCAAACTATATACCGGATGTCCCAAGTTATCGTATACAGGCAATATCTCGCTTATTTGACGAGATAATTAATAAATAAAAAAACTGCATTGAATGGTGAATAGTGACTTATAAAAAAATGTTTTACTTTTGACAGCCCTGTGGTAGCTACCCCTCATTTTTTTTCAAATGACACCCCCTGTATATTGTCATTGAAAATTGCGTGTCATTCTATTTGGAATACAACGATAGCACATACATGGTATTTTTTTCAATTAATAATAACAAAAGCATCAATATTTCATGAAGTATGAATTTCAACTGAAATACCTCTGAAGCAATTCCAAAAACGAGCACAGCAAGTGTTCAAAATTATTTCCTGCAGAATCCATGCAAGTTGCAGAACGTGTTATAAGCTTTCTTTCTGATTCATAACTCGTCTAACGCTACGACATACTTCACAACGGCGGGTGTAATTTGGGAGCTAACCATCCTTCTTTACCTGTCTGACCAAGAAGGGTAGATAATCCGACATGTATTTTGGGCGCTAAGAAGTGCAGGTAGGTCGAGTCATAAAATAACTCTTATCTTAATAATTTAACCACCAATATTTGGAAAAACCCAATAGTTTTCTATTTCTTATTTTCTGATATTTTTATACATAGTTACACTTTGATCAACCGGGTTTGGGCCTGAGTTTTCTTGTTTTTTTTTTAGTTTTCTATTTCTTATTTTCTGATATTTTTATACATAGTTACACTTTGATCAACCGGGTTTGGGCCTGGGTTTTCTTGTTTTTATTTTTAGTTTCAAAGTTTAGAGGGAGGGTTGATAGATTTTTAGGTAGGTAGGTTAGCGCCCAAAATACACATAAGATTAAAATGACCCTTCGGTCTTGGCACCATATGGAACCATATGGAAAACTTTTTTATTAGTGATTTTATGAAAAAAAGGTATTCCTGATAAAACGTTCTGCATGGTCCAAAAGTTGAAATACAACCATCAGATATCAATTTTATTGAGCAGTATACGAGGTTTGTCAAAAAATTTGAATTTTGAGCAAGAGTAAAGTACCTAGATCTTTATTTTTCACAATTCAGAAAAATGCTATAAAGTAAAGTTGTTTTGAATTAAAAGCTATATTGAAATATGCAATTACTGCCATTTATTATGAAAATTCAGGTTTTGTGATTATTTACCTATAATTCCATATTAATTATTCTGGCTGGATACAATTTAACGCAATCTAGGATGCCCTGACATAAAGTATGTGACAGTGAATGCCAGAGTGAGTTATTGTTTATACAATAAAAATGGCAAATTCACTAAATCGTGAAGAAAAAAAATAGAACTTGTGTTAATTGTTGGAGACAATTACAAAACATATAGAGAGGCCGCAAATATAATAGACATCCGCATAGAAACATTATGCATTCAGCAGTAACAAAAATTTAGTGCTCGTCAAGAAAAATAATGGAACTACCAGATTCTGCGTGGACTATCGCCAGCTGAATAACGTGACGAAAAAGGACAACTATCCTCTGCCTCGGATCGACGATACGCTAGACACTTTGGCTGGCAGTAAAATGTTTTCCACCTTGGATCTTAAGTCCGGCTATTGGCAAGTAGAAATGAACCCAGAAGACAAAGAGAAAACTGCTTTCACCACCGGATCCGGATTATGGCAGTTTAACGTCATGCCCTTCGGGCTCTGTAATGCTCCCGCGACATTTGAAAGACTAATGGAAACTGTATTGAGAGGGTTATCTTGGAAAACTTGCCTAGTCTATTTAGACGACATCGTAGTATTAGGTAAGACATTCGAGGACCACCTGAAGAATTTGCAAGACGTATTCAAACGACTTCAAGCTGCTCAGCTTATGTTAAACTCGAAGAAATGTCAGCTATTCCAAAACCGATCATCTGGGTCATGTCGTGAGTAGCGAAGGAGTGGCAGTAGATCAAGAGAAAATTGCTTCCATTAAGCAATGGCCGCAACCAACAGACAAACATCAAGTCAGGAGTTTTCTTGGACTTTGCACATACTATCGAAGGTTCATAAAGAACTTTGGAGATATCGCCAAGCCACTAACTCGACTCACAGAAGAAACAAGAATTTTTCATTGGGATAAAGACTGTCAAACTGCTTTTGAAACCCTCAAGAGACATTTAACCACGGCACCGATACTAGGATATCCGTTACCAGAAGGAGACTTCATTCTTGACACTGATGCAAGCAACGTAGGAATTGGAGGAGTACTCTCACAGATCCAAGGAGGCCAAGAAAGAGTGGTGGGATATTTCAGTAAAGTCCAGTAAAATCCAGTGAGTGAACAGAAAGTGAATATAAATAGTGTAGAAGATAAATTAGGACAATTATTATGCCGAGTGTAGATAAATTAATAGACATTAAGTAGTGTGTATATGAATTAAGTTTAATATATTGTGTAAGTGTTTCTTTAATAAATCAATAGTAATTGGCCATAGTAAGTGTATAATTTTATCCCACGGTAAAAAACAGTTTAAATAAATAAGAAAAACATTACATTATTATTTATTGAAAAAAATACCAAGCATGTGCTATCGTTGTATTCCAAATAGAACGACACGTAATTTTCAATGACAATATACAGGGGGTGCCATTTGAAAATAAAAAGTGAGGGGTAGCTACCACAGGGATGTCAAATGTAAAACCTTTTTTTATAAGTCATTAGGAAGGTACTTTAATAACATTTAATGCAGTTTTTTTATTTATTGATTATCTTGTCAAATAAGCGAGATATTGCCTGTATACGATAACTTGGGACATCCGGTATTTCCTATTTCACTTTGATTATTTTTAAGTCTATTGACCACATCTAGTGATTAAGTTCTGAACCATAATATATGTTCAAACTGACGTACACATTTAGTCATCTGGTTACTTATTTCTGTAGTTTTTAATTTAAAATAAAATTACAGGAAATCGAATACTAGAAAGGATACGGGATATTCAACAGCTAGTTCCCAAACAAGCTTCCACATACCCCCGTCCAATCCATCCTTAGATAACATTGATAGAGAAACGAGAAGAATGATGAGACAAAAACTGAAACGTTCGGATAAAGATACAAGGGGGAGGCGAAAATTAGAAGACGTTTTTTCCGAAGAAAGTGACGCGGCTTACTTAGAAGAATCGACTACAAAGAAAAATAAACCGAGAAAAAACAAAAGTAGAGAATCGCAAAACGATAGAAATTACGATAAAAATTCGACGGTAACTATAAGCGATCAATCGTCCGACTGACGTCATCAATTAGCCATAATGGCTATATTTTGTTTGTATTTATTTATTTTTATTTGTTGCTTGATAGTTATTTATTGCGGAATTAATTCGGAAGGTCTTGTAATCGCTAGAGTTAACAAAAAAAATATAACTATCGTATAAAGTAGTGTCGTACAATATTTGTTGTTTGTAAATAAAATTTTGACAAGTGTATTTTATAGATTCGTACTAACAAAATAACTTATTAGATATAATATACAGTACGAGGAATATTTTGTAGTTGTAGCACAGATTATAAAGAGAACAGATACGAATCCCGGTGAAACATCAAACGATTTTCAGCTCCGTCGTCAATGACCTTGGACCTTTAACTCGGTATGGCCGCGATGTTGCCAGTTTAAAATATTTTCTGAATTTCTTACCAAATTGCAGTTTTGCCTCGGGGACAATAACAATTTCTGGTGCCGGATCTAGTTTTTTTGGAAGCTTCCACTAAATCTTCAAAACTGTGCCATGAATTGAAACAATAATCATAATCGAATATATATTTATGTATTTATTTAATACCTATATGTACATTCGTATGATTTGTTATAACTAGTCATTACTCTTTGGAGATTACTTGATAAATACATTTTTAGATAACACAAATAATTACAAAAATCAACCAAATGGACAGTCTCTCTATGAACAATACACTCCGACATGATGTTTATCCATTTTATAAGAATAATAATCTATTGGGCGGAGTAGAATTCAATGAGACCTCTGGCGGAGAAAATTGCAACTAACTCAACGAGTAAAATAATTCGTTTTGCATTGTTTTTGTATTATATTCAAGTCAACGTAATTACTGTAAATTCGTACTTTATTTGTTTAATTTTGTGTCAGTGACAAGTTTAAAACTGTGTTTTTCTATTTAACTCAATTGTCATCATTTCAGAGGTAATATTCTTATATAATCAGAGATATTATGGAAGAGGTTATGTTATTCTATTTTTTGTTTTCATTGCAGATTAAAGAGAAAATAAGTCGGTATTAAAGATTAAAAATATTACTCAATACAAACCTACCTTCCCTGCAACTTTTGTAGATATAATTGTATCAAAAATAAAATAAAAACACGAAATCAGACCTAAAACTAGACAGTTAATTGAACGCTTCTTGTACTTTTCACTCAATACAAACCTACCTTCCCTGCAACTTTTGTAGATATAATTGTATCAAAAATAAAATAAAAACACGAAATCAGACCTAAAACTAAGCAATTAATTGAACGCTTGTTGTACTTTTCACAAATATCAACCATACCTATATTACTCCAAAAATAAAAATATTAGGAGTCAAAATTTAGTTTAACAACACAAAATACTAAAGCACAATCAAAGAAAAAGCAAAAGTTTTACAAAACACACACTGAAAATAACTAAAACAGCAAAATAAAACCACTTAAATATCAAAGGGCTTATACGGCAGCTGATTTGTTTTACTCGTTGCTAAGATGACATTGACATTTCAGAGCGCCATCTATCGAATTCTACTTTTCTCAATACCACTATATTTTTATAGTTAATATTACCACAACGCACAATCGATCAGTCAAATAACACAATTAATATCGCCGATTGAACACCTTCAAATAATGAAGCAAACAAAAATGGCGTTATGAATTTTGAGAACAGATTACAAGTGATTTTGAGCATGTTTTGACGTTTTGATTATGTTAGGTTAGGCTAGCCGTCACCGTTATTGTGCATGGTTACCAAGGAGTTGGTTTGTGAAAAAAGTATTATGATTTTTATACATTATAATCTTTTTAATTTTATAATTCTTTTAATGTTAATAAAATTGATTTAAAACAAGTAATTATCGAATATTTGTATTTGTATAACTATCACACATAAAAAAATGATTATAAAATATTTGACCTACGATCGTAAATTGAAGGAAATATTATGCAAATTGACAACCCTGTTGACAAATTTCGCGAAGCAGCCCGAACGGAGTCGACTCAAGACGATGGGCATTTAAATGGGTATGTCCACCCATCTCTCTCTCTTTTTACTGTTCTCTAACAAGCTTTCGTATCTGTTCTCTTTATAATCTGTGGTTGTAGTTACTTGGAGACCATAAGCGACAATGTGTTAAAAAGAAACAAGTATAAATTCAGAGTATTACTCTTTTTTCCCAACAGAATGTGCTTAAAATGGACACTGCATCTGGCATCGACGTCCACTAGCAGTCGATCCATCAAAATGGATCTTAAATCGACGACCATATAACGATCGGTGCTATCTGGGTTGTCTCTTGGACAATGTGTAAAACTTCATGTAACCACAGAAGATTCCTCGTACTATATAATCATGAAAAGCTATACTAACAAATAAGGTAAATGTACCATGTTGCGTAACACAAATAATTGTCAAATCCAGATAAGTATGACAAGAAATACTAGCGTGTCTCAATCGCAACAGACAGTTGCCGCCAATCTCGTAGCACGTGGCCTACCGTTTACGTGTTGAGCTGAACAACTGTGAACTAATCAACAACAGCTGGCAAGGAAAGAAAGGAAAGAAGAATAACCACCCTTCACCTGTTTGAAGGTTATTTTTCCTTCCCTTTTTTGAAAAAATTCACGTGAAAAATTCTGAACATGCACAGTTTAAGGAGCCTCAAATGTCTTTTAGTATCTCGTATTCACATGCGGTGAGATACTATGAAAGTGTTTTCAAAATTTGCATATATCTATGCGTAGCTGCTCATCACTTTTAGAGACGTAGAAAGTGTCAATTTTTGGTACATTAACTTTATATGAAATTCACAAAAGATTCAATGGATAATTAGAATTATATAAATAAAAATTTCAAGAAACGAAAACTGTTTTATTTTTGTTTTATGCTGGCGGGAGCCTAATAGCCAAGCAATACAGCAGTTTTTGACAAAAACCCTAGTAGAAGACAGTAATATGAACCTGATAAATCTTCGTTTCGCAAATGTTGCTCACGGAATTTTTATAAACACTTAAAGCGTAAAAAACATCATTTTTTTGTTGATAACACGAAAACTTCTCAAGGAATCGTAATGGTATCAAGGAGAGGCATTTTTTTTTCGGGCTGAGATGGGAAACTCATGTTCGAATGGGTCCTAACCAGTACCCAGACAGTGTTGGACTCATCCCCATGGGAATGCCTACCAACCAAACCCACCTCAAGCTCGCCGTTACTCCCGCCTCGGAATCACTACCCTAGCATACTTCAAGGCGGGCGGCGGTCCCTCACACACTCTCCGTCATCATTTACTCCTATCACTCCTACCTCTCACATGCCTTCTCTTTCACAATCATGCTCTCCACTAGATTCATCTGTAACACCCTTCATCTATTCTCTACATTTTTTCTTCCCGCTGTCTGCTTTCTCCTTCCTCCTACTTGCTCAGACTCGTCCCCTCTGAGGGGTCCAGAAGGAACCTCCCATTCTTTCCATCTCCGTCTACATCTACTCCCTTCCCTCCCCTTCTACAATCTGCCTCCCCTGGCTTGTGTCCCCTTTCCCCGCATACCCAACAAAGGAAGGCTTACCGACAGTCTCTGACTATGTGCCCCACTTTCTTACATAGCCAGAAATTCCCTAATCTTCTCCACTCTCCTTATCTTACATCCCGCTACCTGGTGGCCCTTCACTCCACATCCAAAACATCTGCCCTTCTCTCTCCCCTCTATAATATTCACCCTATTTAGGTCCAGCTTAATCTCCCGTTCCACTAGTAAAGCTTCCGCTTTCTCACATTCCATCCTCACCACCGCCATTTTCATGCCGTTCCTCTCTCTCACCACTTTCATCACCCTTGTCCCTTCCCCAATCAATTCCTCTATTTTCTTCCTCACCACTTCATCTTCACTCCACGGATCTATCCCCACCATCTTAATGGTTTTTGTTTTCCTTCCCGCTTCCACCAATCTAGCTCCTGTTACCCTTTCCACATCCCTCAGAATTCCTCTGACCTCAAACTCTTCCTTTGCCTCTATTACCACCTCCCTGCTCCTTGAGACTCTAAGTCTATCCACCCACTTTCCTTCTATCTCTCTTGAACCCTTCTTAATCCTTTCTATCCCCTCCTGATTGACTTCTCCAATATCCTTTAGGATTACCACCTCATTCCTGACCTCCTTTTCCCTATCTGTATAAATTGCCACCTTCGTCCCATCTGCTCTCAACCACGCGATCATCTTACTCAGCACCTCCATCTCCCACTTCCTCAAACAGTCTACTCATCATATCAAACACCTCTTTCTCATCCCTACAATCACCCTCCATCCGACAGATCAACTCCTCCGCGTTCACCCTTGTACCTTTTCTTTCCGTAGTGCGTACCTCCTTAACCCACTCCATTTCCTCCCCTTTTTCAACTAGCATCAGGTACCTATCCCTAAACGTCTTCTGTATCCCCTTCTCCATTCCACTGTCTTCCTTAGTCACCCATACCACTTTTATCTTTTAATCCCCTAACATTGGATTTCCCACCTTCACCTCTATTCCCCCCCTCTTTCCATCCTCCCAGTACTTATCTCTAATCTCCTTCCATCCATCCCAGTCTCTTTTCCCCTCCTCCCATCGTGTTTGCATTCTCTCCTTCCTACCTTCGCCTCTCCTCAACCTCTCTAATTCCCTGACCCGCTCCTCAGCCACTGACTTCTGCTCTTCCAGCCTTTCCACCCTCTTCTCCAGTCGCCTTACCATCTCCTTCAATCTCTCTACACTTTTCCTCTCTTCCTCTTTTCCACTCTTCACTTCCTCCCTTCCTTTCTCCTTCTGTTTCCCCTTCTGCTCCTCATTCTCCAGAGGCGATACCTCCTTCCTATTCACCCCAGTATCGCTCCACTCACTTGTCTCTCCCGCCTTATCAGGTGTTCGTTTCACCTGCCTCGATTTCCCAAAAATTCCATTTCCTTCTCTCTCTTCCTCCACTGCTTCCTTTTCCGCTTTTCTTGCATACTCCATACTACATCCCACGAGTAGTTAGGGAATTGAATGTCCACCACCACAGAGCCCCGCTTGTGGTAGTAAGGCTGGGTACTCCGGGAGGTCACCAGGTATCCCGGAAGAACGTTACTGACTGACTTTCGCGCAGCCATTCATCCATTGTCACGGTTGCTTACAATGTAGATTACGGATTGTTTTATCAAGGTTTACTCCTCTAGGCTTTTTGTCACGGTTGCCTCCGAACGCAGTGGCCTCCGCTGCCTACAATCACACAACATAGCTGCCTCCCCTATGCTGCTGGGTTTTTTATCGAGGTTTACTACTCTATTCCCTTTGATCCGCGAGCAGCTATTCGGGTTCCCATACTGGAGCCTTATTTATTGCTTATCCCGAGGGTTGGTCGGTCATGGAAGGCCTTACAACTCGAAGAGCATGAGTCCCCTGACCACCAACTCCCTCTGGAGACACCCTATCAGCCATTGGGGCGCGCCGTGTCGGGTAGGACAACCCCTCTACGGAGACTTGTATGAGAGATTAGGGGTGAATCACTTCCAGCCTCTCTCATCCAACCCTCCGAAGCACGGAAGGAGAGGCATGCGATCGAGCTAGTGCACGGTCTGACCAGTTATATTCGGCTATGCTCTTTGGTTTTTTTGATAATTTAATCACAAATCGAAAATATTCGTTTTGTTGCTCTAATTATTTATACTGTTACGCGAGCTGCTGCATTAATGTGCTCAATTAGTGCCCCCAGTGAAATTCCCATATGATACGACTATGGCTCCTCCGCCGTATTTTCAAGAATGATCTGGAATACGTAACATCTAGAAAAACCCGGCGCATCCGCCAAAACTTCGAGTTCTAGAGGTTTCTAGAAAAACATACGTGCGAGTATAAATAGGCGACGAGCATCGCAGCGGAGTTAGTTAGTCAGTTAGTGTTGATACTGAAAGAAAGCAATCGCGCCTCGATAAAGTGTTTATTAAGTGACTCTCATATAAATTATAGTTAGTGTGTGTTTAGTGTGTATATAAATTATTAAGTAAGGACTGTATTTCAATATAAATCTGTAAATATAAATTAATTGTAAATATAAATTAGAATAAACGTTACATTGGTGTCAGAAGTGGGATAATATAAATAAATAGTTACGTAAAAATGGCTAAGAGACTATGTGACCTGAAAGTGACGGAACTAAAAGCAGAATTAGAAAATCGCGAGTTGGAAACGTCCGGAAAGAAGAGTGAGTTAGTTGAAAGACTGAAAATAGCACTGGAAAGTGAAGACTTGGATCCAGGAACATTTTTATTCAATGACGAGTCCTCCACCCTAATCTCGTCAATTTCTGCTAACATTTCCTCTATGGACGAGAAGATTTCTGCTAACATTCCCTCTATGGACGAGAAGATTTCTACCATGAAGAATGAGATTTCTACCATAAAAAACGATATTTCTGCTAATATGGACGAGAAGATCTCCACTATGAAGGACGATATTTCTGCCAATATTTTGTCAATGAAAAATGACATTGCCGCTGAAGTTGAAAATAAAATTTCGTCCCTAAAATCTGATATGGAGAATGAACTGCCGTGGAAGAAAAGATTAAGAGAATGGGGCAAGAAATGGAACAAAAAATCAAAGAAATCGAAAGGAAGACTAGTTATCACCCGGATATTACAACTAGGCAAGCCCCGAACAACGACGTACTGGCAGAGAAAGTAGAGTTGAAACTGAAAAGGGAAAACGATATTAACAGCCGAGTGAAACTGCCAACATTCGATGGTAAAACGTCATGGCCGAACTATCTTAAGCAATTCGAGGCGGCATCAAAGGCAAACAACTGGAGTGAGAAAGAAAAAGCGTTGAATTTAACTCTTGCCCTTAGAGGAGACGCCATGGATATCCTCCAGACCATTCCAGTGGAAGAGACCGAAGATTTTGAACAACTCAAAAAGCGATTGAACATGAGATATGGCCTGGAACACTTGGAGCATCTGTACCAGTCGCAGCTGAAAAACCGCAAACAAAAACGCGACGAAACTCTGCAGGAATTCGAAGCAGACATGGCGAGGTTGGTGCGGTTTGCCTATCCATCGGCACCGGAGAATGTCATGGAATGTTTAGGGGTACAGACATTCATCGACGGAGTTCGTGACCATGAAATGCAGAGAACTCTACGCTTGGCTCGGCACAAGACACTGGTCGACGTACTCTCTGCAGCCTTGGAGTACGAAGCAGCTACACAGGCTCCCGGAGTATACGGCAAGGTGAGGGCTGTAGCAGACGAAGAAGTGGAAAACAAGCTTGACCAGATTGTCAACATGATGAAAAGCATCTCACATGGAAAATCGAAAGCTGTAAGATGCTGGAATTGTGGAGAAATGGGACATGTACGCAGTTCGTGCAAGCGACCGAGAACTGCTACAAACAAAGACGCCCAGCAGGAAAACTAGGAAGGGTCGATCTTCAGAGGGCAGCTCCGACCCAAAGACCTTCCAAAGACCCTCTCATTCTAATAGCCTCTCTGAAATGTCGCGATGATAGTGTATACGTGGATGGTGAAGTTAATGGTAGGAAGTATACACTATTGGTGGACACTGGAGCAACGAGGACTATTATTCGCCCCGAGACTGTCAACACCCGGAAAAGACTTTTACCGACGAGACTGCGACTCAGGACTGCCACAGGTGAAAGCGCCAATGTCCATGGAGAACTACCGGTGCAATTGGGAATTGGCGCAGAGAAGTTCACCCACACTGTCGTTGTCGCTGATATCGAAGAGGACATAATACTCGGAATGGACATTATGAACCTACATGGCTTCCAGCTGGATTTCAAGAACCGAGTGATTAGAGTAGGTTCTGAGGAAGTATTCCTTCACCCACACGAGGATAAGACTGTTGAGGTAGCCGTACAGGAGGATACAGTAGTACCCGCAAGGAGTGAATTTTTCACTGTGGCAAGGCTACAAGGAACCGTCGAAGAAGGAACACCGATCATGATGGAACCATGGAATCATGATAAAGAGGTTGGTCGAGGAATCCTGATAGGAAAAGGGTTAGTCATGGCTGCCGAAGAAATACCAGTACGCATTATAAATGTAAATGACCATCCCATAACTATAAAGAAGGAGACCAAAATTGGAACTTGCGTACCAGTGACGTCAATAATTCATCAAACAACAACTTCCAATGATGCCAACAATAAATTTGAACAAATGATAGCAGTGGCTGGACAATCCCTTAGCCTGCAAGAGAAGAAAAAAATCAGAGAACTCTTGCTACAATACCGATCTCTTTTTGTACCAAAAGGAGGAAAGACGGGAAGAACATCTGCTGTCAAACACAAAATTAACACCGGCGACGCTAAACCGATAAGACAATCGGCTCGACGGCTACCACAGGCCAAAAGAGAGGAAGCGGAGAGAATTGTTCGCGAGATGAAGAGGACAAGGTTATAGAACCTTCTACCAGCCCTTGGGTCTCTCCGGTAGTTCTGGTAAAGTAGAAGGATGGAACCACGAGATTTTGCGTGGACTACCGGCAATTGAACAATGTAACAAAGAAAGATAGCTATCCTCTACCGAGAATCGACGATACTCTGGATATGCTGGCCGGTAGCAAATTGTTTTCTACCTTGGACCTGAAGTCTGGATATTGGCAGGTAGAAATGGATCCAGCCGATAAAGAAAAGACAGCGTTTACCACCGGATCTGGACTATGGCATTTCACCGTTATGCCATTTGGGCTGTGCAATGCCCCCGCAACGTTCGAAAGACTGATGGAAAACGTATTGCGAGGGTTGTCCTGGAAGACATGCTTAGTGTACCTTGATGACATCATAGTCTTGGGAAGGACATTCGAAGAACATCGAAAGAATTTGGAAGGTGTCTTCAAAAGGTTGCAAGCTGCCCAACTGATGCTCAATCCCAAGAAATGTCAACTATTTCAAAACAAAGTCAATTATCTAGGCCATGTAGTCAGCAAGGATGGTGTAGCTGTAGTCGAAGAAAAAGCTGCTACCGTACGAAAGTGGCCAAGACCCACCGACAAGCACCAAGTTAGAAGCTTCCTTGGACTCTGTACATACTACAGGCGATTTATAAAGAAGTTTGCAGATATCGCTAAACCCTTGACACGACTTACAGAGGAAGCAAGGGAGTTTCGCTAGGACGAAGACTGTCAAACTTCGTTCGAAACCTTGAAAAAGCACTTGACTACTGCACCTATACTCGGCTATCCACTACCAGAGGGAGAATTTATACTAGATACTGATGCTAGCAATGTTGGAATTGGAGGAGTGCTATCACAGGTTGAAGGAGGGCAAGAGAAAGTTCTGGGATATTTTAGTAAAGTTCTTTCCAAACCAGAACAAAACTACTGCGTCACAAGAAGAGAGCTCCTAGCAGTAGTGAAGTCCGTGGAGCACTTCTATCAGTATCTGTATGGGAAGAAATTTGTGATTAGAACCGATCATGCCGCACTTAAGTGGCTTATGCAATTTAAGAACCCTGAAGGTCAAATCGCCAGATGGATCGAGCGGCTCCAAGAATATAATTTCACCATTGAGCATAGAGCCGGAATAAGCCACAGAAATGCAGACTCACTCTCTAGAAGACCATGCCCAGCAGAGTGCTCTCACTGCACCAAAACAGAAGCTAAGGAAGCTGCCATTCGAAGAACCACGGTGACCAGCGACGAATGGACACCGGAAAAGTTGGAAGAGGAACAAGAGAACGATCCCGACTTGAAGAAAATCCGACATTGGAAAAAGGAAAACTGTCGACCTACTTGGCAGGAGATTTCAAGGTACTCGCCAACGATGAAATCGTATTGGGCCCAGTGGGACTCGCTGGTTCTGGAAAACGGTTTGCTACAGCG